>CM057167.1:237620-254434 GCA_029962745.1 Echinometra lucunter | reverse complement strand
AAGAGATAGAGAGAGAGAGAAGGGAGAGGGAAGAGGAAGGAGGGAAAAAAGAAAAAAAAAGAGAAGTAACCGAATAAGGTGCCCAAATAGAGTCATATTCGGCTTATTTGCCTGTGCATTTTGACGACAAAATAACACTGGCAACACGAAAGAGAGCATATTTTTCCTCGCTCGCTGCGCTCGCTCATATTATATTTAGATACAAGATGTTTTCGGAAAGCAAACACATTTGGCAAGTGAGATAAACAAATATATAATTTAGATATTTTGGGGCCCATCATGTATTTTGATGAAGAATTATCACTTCTATACCATAAAAACAGTAAATATATTTTTCCTTGCTCACTGCGCTTGCTTGTATAATATTTAGATACAGGATGGTCTTTGAAAGCAAATAGATTAGGTAGGAGAGTTGGCCATATGCCCTATCATGATTCATTTTACTCTAGCTGCACTGAAATCTTGTCCCATTTTGAGCTTATTCCCCTGATGGGGTACGTCTCTGCCAAGCCCAAAGGAGCTAGAAAAGAGAAGATATGTGAGAATAGAAGATAATAGTATTACAGTGTATAGGTTATCAATTCAGTGATAAAAAGAGAATTCGAAATGAAAAAGAGGATTTATACGTTAATGAAACCACCGGGGTAAATCCGTTTTGAGGAGGGGGGCCCGGGGGGGGGGGGGAGGGTGGATCCCTGTCAGTGATCCTCGTAACACTCCCGCTCAACGCCCCCGGTCCCCCTCCCTCTTCCTCTTTCTGGATCCACCAATGCCCCTGGCCCGGTGCGCGCATCATCAATTAATCTTCTTCTTGATACATTCTTTATGCCCTTGAGGTAAATGGGAAAACTCTATGCCTACTCTAGTATGAACATAATAATATTGATTTTCAGTTGGATGTTGTTTTGTGGTATGCCGGGCGCGGCGTTAACGTTATTCAGATCATGTACTTGGAATAATAATGGGTCTACCACATTGTGCGCATGCGATGCGGGGTACGGGTACTGGTTGGTTGTTGACTATATGCGCTTTAATTTTGCACCGCAGTGGTAGAGCAGTTAGACACCGCCTTCTTCTGCCGATTATGGTAAGTTAATAGATTGTTCATTTCACTTGAATTAAGGGTGGCGAATTTCAAGCAAAATGGTTTATGAGATAACATATGATTGAAAACGGCGTGTGACTTGATGACTGACTTTTTTTCTTTTGAATGAGATGCAAAAATTAATTTACCGTTATCTGTTGACTGGGTCACTGGTTGCATGACGTGAGATGAGTGGTGCGCCGAAACTTAGGGGGGATGAATTGGAGGTGTGCGGATAACACCAGGGCGTGCAGCCGTGGCAGACGCTGGACAAGAAAACATGTTAGGGGTGGTAGCAATTTAAATAGCATTCATGGTATCAGAGATGCCAAGTTCCCCCCAATTTTATGTGTGAGATTTTCATGACTTGGCGTCTCGGCGAGGGAGCGAAGCGACCGAGCGGGGGGAGGGTGTGGGAGGGGGGACACCCCCCTCCCACGGTAGGGAGCTTTTTCAATTTTTAGCTCTTAATGGTGCGATCTGGTGCATACTTAAGTGACTATTTTTTACTTATTTTGAAAGACAAAAGGTAAAAATACCTACAATTGCAACTATCACTTAATCTTTTGAGCTATGCTCCTTATTATAGGGTAGACGGCGTGCGAAGGCGGTTGGCCAGTGCGTATAATCTAGCGAATAATGCTACTTCTTTTTTTTTTTTTTTCTGTCGGGTCCCGATGCGTGAGAAAAATGGGTGCCATGCGTGAGATCGTGAGACGGACCCTGAATGCGTGAGTCTCACGCACAATGCGTGAGACTTGGTAGCTCTGTGGTATTATGTGATTTATGATAGGGGGGGGGGGACCATAAGTACCCCATGGGTGTAAATCTGTGTTCAAACAGGGAGGGGAGGCATGGCCAAGTCCAATTACAGACAAGGAAAAAAAAAAAAGTGAGAGAGGGTCAGCTGCTATACATGTACATCATCATGTGTGTTTTTCTGTCAGTGTACTCTATAATTTTGTGTGACAGACCAAATCCCATATCCAACTAGTAACTACCATACATTTTCCTTGCCAACTGCTCACTCCAACTTCTCACAGTCTTAGTTAGAAATGACACATCGGATGGGGGGGGGGGGGGGGGTAGGGGGCATATTTGTAGCACATTGTTTTCAGTGGCTGACAAGTGATTTTATGTAGCACAAAAAAGTTGAATATAGTGGTAATTGCAAATTTCTTTTGTCTTTCTATATTCTGAAATTAGATTATCTAGAAAATTCTGAAAGACACATGTTCACACACATTTTAAAGTCAGTATTGATGCATGTGAGTGGTGTTAAAGTTTGTTGAACATGACATGATGAAAGGGTTCTTAAGCTCAGGGAAGAGGTTTATTTTAAACCATGGTATACTCTACTCTTCTTTTTTCTTTTTTTTTTGGTCAGAGAATTTCTTAGATTTTTGCCACCTCCCCCTTTTGTGAAATCCTAGATCAGCTCCTGAGTAAAAATATGAGGTCACAGACAAGAATGGCTACACACTTTTCTAAGTATTTTTCTTCTTCTTTGGTGTTCTGCCAATGGGGCAGGTCCACACACCCGAGTCAATTCACAGTTCCTTCTCCACCCCTCTCTATTTTCCACCCTCTTCATCATGTCATAAGTCAAGTCACTTTTCCGTTCAGACACCATCCCATTTCTTGGTCTACCTCTCCCCTTTATGCCATTCATTTTTCCCTCCAGTACATGTATCTTGCAGCATCTTGTGTCCCCTCAGAATGTGTCAGAACATGTCCCAATCTAAGTGTTTTAACATTTGTATTTTTCAGGTTTCTTTGAATGCATTGAATTTTCCGAGAGCAAAGACATTGAAGAAATCATCAGCATTATTCAAGATTCGAATTACATGAGATAATACAGACTGCTGTGTGAGAGTATAAGACAGAGAGTGACATACCTATATGCTGAAGTGGGCTACCCATTCATCAAGAGGCGAAGGGAACCAATCAGACAACATGAAGAAAATGTCATTTCAGATATCAGGAAAGTAAGTAATGCTCAACCTCATTTATGAATATTATTCACATTATTATTTGACAGCTTGAATTGTCATCACAGATTAAGGTTAAGTTATCCCATTCATGACAGGAATTATTTAGATTCTAATTTGATCAGCTTTTATTCTTCAAATTGGCAACACCAACATTTTTATTTTATTGCTACATTTTTCTTATAAAACGTCATGTATCTGAAATGAATATAAATTGACAGAAATTATGATAAATCAAAAAGTTGCCAATTTGCAGGGGAAAACAGTGATTTTATACTTTCTATCACATTGCCAATTTAAGGATTTTAATGCTTATTTTCCTTTAAAAAATTTTCAGCATCAAACAACGAATATTGACGCAACCAAAATGGGCACAGTTTGTGTAGAATTTTTTGCTCTTTCTGCTCATGTATTTGGTATGATTTTTAGGGCTTTGCATCAAAAGATATTAGGCCAAACCACAAAATGTGGACCTCTGTCACGAATGGGTTAAACTGCTCAAGTAGACACATGTATATAATTGAAAACATGACCTGTTTTGTTTTTTATTTTGACTTCCCTTGAATGAAGTTCTCAATTAAAATTGTATTAAACAACCTTTGCCAGGCTATACTAAGATACTTGCTAATTTGATCTTATGTTAAAATGTGCATTGCTAAAATACTGGTAATAGAATTGAATCAATTGAAATCATGATCACATTTTCCATGATATTTGGTTCATGAAGAGAAAATGAAAATAAGAGACAGAAGCACCCTACCAACATGCTTTTCATGGGATTCTGTGCTTTAATTGTGAGTAAACTTGATTCCCAAGAGTCCCAACAAAACAAACATCAGTTTCCCGTAGCCTTACATGTATGGTGCCCCGGTATGGTGCATGTTCTACTTTACATAGGACCTGTGCATCATACACAATGTTTGTATTTTTAATAGTTAATTATGATTGTTTTGTTATCTATCCTCTTTTTCTCCACTTTCCCTATCTTTTTCGCTAAGTACACATTATAGTTTTGGGTGTATGCTTATGTGATTTATGTATCTAGTTTGTTGATAAATACATACTATGCACTTTGTGTATGCCAGTGGAGGCCGATTATCTGTGTTCTTTAATTTTTGTGGAGGCCGATAATCTGTGTTTTTAAATTTTTTATCTCAATATGTAAGCTTTCTGAGAATGCAGGAGGATGATGTTTTTAAGAACTATTTGGGTTACCATACTCTTCTGCAGTAAAGTTGGAATTAGGGTTACATTAAATTTCATGCACACAAACCTATCCTGTCAGGTTGTGCCCTTTGGTCTTCCAGCCTGCGGTGCCAGTATGAAGAACAGAAAATTAGATTATCATCTGTTTCTGAACCAATGGGAGGGCTTTTATGCTGTACATGTACATAAATGATGAAGTACATGTTGTTCCAGTTCTAGGGGGTGTAGCCCTTGAGTTTTAGGAAATGATACATGTAGGTTCTCCAGTGTTTTTCCTTAGTTGAATTGCTACACTGTATGTATGGTTCTCGCCAGTACATAACACCCATGGTTCCAATACCATGCATAAAGGATTTCAGACAAGGAAGAACCATGTGTGAAATTGCTGCACCATGCATGGCAACAAGGGTAAAAAAATATTGGAGTATATATTCCTAAAAATAATGATAAATGCCACAGATTGTTTTGCTTTTTGGCAATGTATTTTTACTATAATGCCATTAGTAGACAACTCCTGCTTACCAAGAAGTATTTTTCATCCTTTTGCTATAGCATATACTGCTGCCACACCTAACTTTAGGTGTTATTCCGTAAAACTTCCGAAAATTCCGCGCTTGACGCAGAGGGGGAACCATGTGTGGATTTTTTTCTAGTGAGAACCCTGATTGTATGTAGTGTCTAGAACTGCATCTGCCTTCAGATTTATATTTGAGTCAGTCTCTGATCAGTTATCAGTAGGTGAGAGATTGAAAAGGTTCACTTCTACCATTGTAATCATAGATTCATATTTCATATTCATTGCATATATGGAAGAATTCACATAATTGCATTCTTTTGAATCACTGATAATTTTTGTTTTGTTTAAAGTCAGAACTTCAAAGGTAATATATGTGCATGTTGCATTGTGAGTAATGCTTATTTTTTTTTAGAATTTGCACAATTGGAATATGCAGTCCTTCTATGGAACAAAACTCTTCTGCTTTTTATTGAAAGTGTTCAGTAAAGCTTGCAGATTGTGCAATCATCCATCTTTATGTAACAGCGATCCTTTTTTATAGCATTGTTTTTTTCCCTTTTTTATAGCATCTTTTTTTTTCAGTAAAGCTTGCAGATTGTGCAATCATCCATCTTTATGTAACAGTGATCATTTTTTATAGCATTGTTTTTTTCCCTCAGTCCCAGCAAGTTGTGAATGCAAAATTTCATGCTTGTAAATCTTAAAAAGAAAAAATAGTAAGTAGAAAAAACAGGGAAAAGAGGAAAAAAGAAAAAGAAGAAAACCCAACTATAACAATCAAACCTCATGTATTGAATATGGATCAACATGTATAGGTGTTATGTATACCGGTAGTCTTAAACCTTTAAAACTGATTTTATACCCTGTATCTGTCTTGTATCGGAGCATTGTATCATTGTTCTAAAGACATTCAATCCTAGCTGAGAACAAAAGCACACAAAGAGGACTTTATTATCTAATACACAGTTCACTGGTACCATGTTTACACAGTGACTCGGCTCGGGGGTTCGACACGCGACCTGTGCTCAACACTGCAATTTTATGTCATGTAAACGGGATCCGTGTGACCCGCAAGCCGTGTTGAACACCGCTTTTTTGATCCGCCAGAATTGCAGGTTTCAATCCGCGAGCCGAGTCAGACTCGTCTATTTTTTCGTGTGTAAACAGAAAGCCATGTCAAACCCACTGACCTAGGTCACTGGCGAACTCGGCAAGTCATCACAATTCTACTTCCGTTCGTGATCCGTGGGCCTTGTTGAACTCGCCTTTTTTGTTTCCGTATAAACATGATCACAGTTGCCTTCTTTGCAGCGTTCAACCCTGCTTGAGGATTCAACACTCGAGCCGAGTCACTGTGTAAACACGGTATGGGAGTATAATGGATTATTTGATAATCATCATTATCTCCAGTGATAAGCTTACACCTGTGTACAACATGTGAACTTTTTAGGACCATTTTAGAGTAACTTTTTAGAGTAGAAATGAGATTTTTGCCCCAGTCACCCTGTTCTATATATTTTTTTTTTTTGGCACAAATCCTTTTATTTTAAAGTTTTAATCATGGCACAAGTATTAGAGCCAAATCACTCATTTAAAAAAAAATAAATACTTCTGTGCAGTCTGGTGCAGTCTCTGTCTCTCCTTTAACTTATGATTTGAAATGCCAGCAGGACAATCTAAATAATTGCTTTGGCTCAAATAAATTGACTGTAAATGAAGCTTTTAGTGGCCTTTTACAATGGTTGTACAAAATTTTTCTGAAAGGAAAAATAATTTGAATTTGGTCATTTTGGTAAGTTGTTACTGTGCTAACTACTTAGGCGGATGCTCATTTTCAATTATTTTAGTTTATCAAAGGCAGGTTAACTGCAAGTAAGCTGCCAACTAGTTAGGCGTACAGTAGCTGTAAAAACCAGTTAGCAGTTGGTTTCCATAGCTAAATACATGTATGGCAGTGATCAAGCATTGGTATGACTGGTTACTACCTAAGAGAGATCATTAAGAGCTATTTTATAACATCTCTACTGTTCCACACAGAACAAACTCTCAACTATCATGAAGTACATTGTATGAAGTACATGTATGTAAGGGATTTGGAGGCGGGCCTCAGTGCGATTTCAGATGAGAGAGTGAAAATGTTTTTGGAGCTCCTTGTCACATTCAATGCAAGGATTTCCATCGCATTCATACCGGACCAACTCCAGGACATTTCTGTGAACATTACCTTGCGTTTCACGTTTTGCTTGAGATCCTTAAGACTATGAAATGGGATAGGTGAAACCCAAAGTATTCGCCTATCGTGAGTGCAGTCGATTCATCAATTTTATTGCATTAGTCCTACAACCTTGCATCATGGCATGCTATGTGTACATGTAAATGAGCCTTTTGCAAATTTCGTTTTCCCTGGAGTCTCCTTAAGCCCAGTTCAGTTTCTTTCCATAATGTGTCTTCATGTATACCGTTACTCGAAATGATACACCTTCAACCATTGATAATTTTTAGGTCTTGTCACTTTTTCTCAGGAATACATGTAAGTCTGCTTCAATGTTTCTTTCATCAGCCCCTTGACAGTATACATACACAGTCCGACTTCTCTTATCGGGTTGCGTCTGGAGCGGCACCCATCCGTATAAGTGAAATGGCCGGATATGAGAGTAATGTAGTGGTACACCTTTTCTTGTAGGGTAGAGCACAGTCTATTTGCTGTAAAATATATATTTCCTTTGTGTTGTGGATGATTGTAAATGATTTGTATGAGATGAAAATAAAATAAAATAAAACAGAAAATTTCCCACGATATTTCCGTCTCCCAGGCATTTAGGTGAATTGGATGAAGAATAAAAGAGGGAAGCTGGCCAGGAGACGTGGCCAGTTAATAGAGTTGCCCGGATAAATGAAGGCTGGATAAGCGAGGTCGGACTGTATAAAACTGACCCCCATTTCATCTCTCCATATTGAATTTGACTTCAATATCTATCAGACTTTGAAGTTGTAAACGGCAACTTTTTATCAAAGTATGTATGTGCATATGTATATGACATGACATTTGATTTAAAATTTGAATACAATTTGTGAACTTTCTTTTCCTAAGGTTTCCGCTAAACTGACTTTACCTTAAAAAACCTGACAACTTAGGTTTAAACCATTCATAAGAAAATTGCCACTTGTTTGAGTATAACCTGGACAGTTTAAAACAAGTCTTTGCCAATATTATATTTACTTAATAGTGTTGGACTATGGAGCCATTAACCATGATGGAGCACTGGAACTTGTGTTTGAATAATCCTTTAATTAGTTTTACCTTGTACATGTTGTACATATAAGAGAGAGGAGTCAGTGGGTATGGTCTATCTACCTGTAGAAACCTCAGGTGTGCTACAGTTTATCTTTAATGAGATTTCAAGTTAATGACATTGGTTAACATTGTTATGATTTCAAAAAATCTTGTTTTGTTACTTAAAATGGGATAAACATAAGGGTTATAGTGTAAAAATACCAGTCTGAATGTTTCAAAGTATAATATCCACAGGAAGTATTTTTAAATATAAAAAATGTGAACCAGTGTTTGAAAAATATACGAGGGTCGGTTGCACAGAATAGACATAAGGACTGCGCATGCGCGTATAACACACCTTACCGTACTGTGCGTATTGGCGTATCACGCGGGGGGAGGCACATAACGGCATTTTCAAATTCAAGCAAAGTGGTCCTCTTAGTGATTGTCTCGTGAGACGAAGGATAATAAAATCGCCGTTTACGTCTAACTTAAACTTTTTTTTCCAAATTATGGTTGGTTTCAGGGTTTTTGAGTACAAATAAAGTACTCATACACATGTTTCATCTTAGTTTGAGAATTTTTTAAATCAGCTACTCACAAAGTTAGCCAATGCCTTTAAAGACATATTCTCTGCAATTTCCCTGTGTATTGTATTCTAGTTCATGAATACCAGAATTGGTGGAATTACCGATTAATGATTGTACAAATCTTGCACTCATTATCTTGCACTCATATCTTGCACTCATCTTGCATTCATATTCGACCTGCAACTTCAGGTGAGAGAATGTGAAAGTGTTCTATCTTATGTCGCAGTCACACTAACGAAACTGACTCCAGACCGATCAAAACTATTACATTATTTTCAATGACATACTGTACCATTGGTCGGTTTGGAGTCGGTTTCGTTGGTGTGACTGCTACATTACGATGATGACTTTCGCTTAGTTGGTGGAGGATATACGAGCATTACATAAGACCTGTTGGTTATGAAAATGAGTAGATTTTCCATGATTAATAAAACCCATTGTCGAGGACAACAGCCCAGTGCAGGTGTTATAGTGCTTATGAGAACTCAGGACTATGTGTCTTCAAGTGTAAACACATTCTGCCATTTTACTCAAAACAAATATTTACATGAAACAAAATCAAAGTCTCCCTGTGTTTACTACAGGTAATCACTTTTACCAGCATTTGTCTTATACCAATATTTTAGTAATTAAAATACAAACAATGTGTGCCTCAAGTGACATGGTCTTTCATGTACTTTACATTGTACAGGATGGGGATCTAGCCTATCTGTGCTTGCAAATGTAGGAAATGTCATTACAAAATGCTTTGCATTTCTGTCATGCTTAACATTCATCAAGAAAATCTCTATTGAAAAAAGAAAATTGTATTTCTTTGTACATGTATCTCAAAATCCAATTGCTGGAAGTATTCCAGAATTGAGGCTGTTGCATTAATCCCTTTGCATACCTGAGTATGATTGTGACATAGTTTTGATTTGTTAAACTCCATCCTTCCATGAAATATTTAGACCTTTGCTAACTGCTTACAAAGCAAGTGGGTTGGTATTTGTTGTAAATAACTCCATATATGATAACAAGAATGGTATTCTCATTTATGATTCATCATAGAATAGCTATCTCTCAAATTTCTTTTAGACGT
This sequence comes from Echinometra lucunter, assembly GCA_029962745.1. NCBI lineage: Eukaryota > Metazoa > Echinodermata > Echinoidea > Camarodonta > Echinometridae > Echinometra > Echinometra lucunter. The sequence goes on along the minus strand of CM057167.1, from coordinate 244,691 downwards.
AAGATGAAAATGTATGCAGGAGAAAAATTCTTTTATGAGAACATGCTGCATGTATTTGCAGTAATAGTACTACCCCTGGGGCCTGAGGAAAAAATTCAATTGATACCGGAAATTTGTTATTGTAAAGCAAATGGATGGTTAGCACGAACGCTATACATTCACAATGCTGTATCCAGGGCTCCACACTAACTTTTTTGGTTAGGGGTCCAGATCTAACTCCCGGGCTTCTCATGTATTGAGCTCTGTGTTAAAATTGTTCACTTTTGGGCGCCCGGACAAAAATTTTGGGGACCCATGTGTCCCGGGCGCCTGCTAATGTCAAGCCCTGCTGTATCAAATTGCCAATTTGAGATTCACATGTATAATGATCTGATCTTTTAAAAATTTAAAGGTTTCACTTTATTAAAACTTCAACCTTCTTGTGTCTATCATTTTCTGCTTTTTTCACCATTAATTTTTGTCCAGAGATTGGAGTGTTGAATTAAGGCTAACAGATGCCTGAGATACCGTAATAGAAGGAAGCTCATTTCTACTCTGGTTTTCTGTGTCTTATTAACAAGAGTTGCATTCTTTTTGGTCAAAATCAGTGAAAGTTCTCCAATCATTTGCAAAATTATACTTGCCGATTTCTTGTGTTGGGAGGTAGAATTCATAGCAAAGTGAAGTACATTGTACATGTAGTTGTAATGGATTTGGATCCGTTGCAGCTTGTTATAAGACTGCACCAAGATCATGAACATGGATATATTTCATACACCATTACGGTACTTTTTTTTCCCCCCTCCATGTAGGGCAGAGTGTCTTCCATGAGGAATCCGAAGGAAACACGTGTATGTTAGAAAAAAATAACTTTTTCTTAATTGTTTTGCTTTTGTCTTTCAGTAGATTCAGATTTGCTCCATAGTGATATGAACACTTAATAGAAAACCAAACAAATTTTATTTAGCTTGATTTAACATAAGGCCCCCCCCCAAAAAAAAAATTGTTGTATTGGAGTAACGGGTCACTGAAAAATAGGGTAGGTAGGGCGTTTTTTTTTTTTTTTTTATAATTTTTTTTCTCCATCCAATCTTCATATGATACCACTATTTATACACACATATACACCCAATACGCACACCCATATGTGTACATGCAAACATACAAACATACAACCCACTGAAGATGGGTTCATTTTGCTATAAACTGGTTTCCCATAGACCCCAGCCTGAGATATCTCATGCACCGTCTCCAACAGGTACCACAACAGACCAAGATGCCAGTTAAATATTGCTTTTAGGGGCTATTCACAAATAATACCAACATTTTCACGAGTAAATAGTGACGTACACTTTTTTATTTTTAGAAAAATATTTCAATGTATATTCACTATTGTCGGCTATTTCTTACTATTTCTCACCTATTACAGCATTTATGTCAAACTTTTCGGAGAACACTAAACAGAGTTTAGGCCCAAGTTTACCCGTGACCTTCACAGCATACGACGTCATGTTGAGGTACACTGCTAGCGAGCTAGCGCTATGTTGAGCCAGATACACAGCAATACGGGCGAGGATATCGCCCAAACAAGCGGCATTGGGCATGCTCACGAAGAAAAAGAGGTTTACTCTCGGCGAAGCCGCTCAAAACACATTTTACGGCGGGAAATAGCTGTTCTGTCCGCAACACTTCCGGGTTTTCTACACAGCAAACTTGATCGCGAAGGCAGCACGATCATACGCGATATCGATAGCAATAAATGAAGAAAAAAAAAACCTATTGGTCAGGGATATTTTTAGGGTCGGGCAGGTTACGCCAATACAACAATTTTTTTTTTTAGGCCTAAGCTGGATTACTGATCTCCTAGTGCTGATGACGGGGCTTTCATTTAGCAGTTATCAGCATTGTTTGTTCCTGTCTTCATTTGTGTTGTCAAGTTTTCATTGACTGCTTCTAATTTTCATCTCTCAAGTTTGTCTGATAAAATTATAGTCATACATACAGTACATTCCTTTACAAGCTCTTTTATTTCGCTTCATGGAAAGAAGATTTTGTGTTCCATTTCTTTACATATCATGGGATTTCAAAATAATAGAATAAGTCAGTATCATTGTAAGATATTGTGCAATCAGAACACTGTCATGCTTTACTGTAAATTTTATTTGGAAATAGCTGATTCTGACAATTAGTAATCATACAGTATGATAGAATGAGAGCATGTTAGATCAGCACAAAGTATAGCATGTACATGTTGGTATACCTGTATAAAATAGTCATAACTGTCATATGATTGTATGAAAGGGAATAAAAATCAATTTGTCAATGTGGCTAGCTAGCTGCTGCAGCTGTACAATGAAAGGATGACTCACACAAAATACCTTATGCACTATTGCCTTAAAAGTAGGCCTGTACAAAGGAGTATAGGGAAATATTCTGGTTTCATCCTGAAGTGTGTGGGTCATCCTATGTACATCAGGGGAAAAAAATTGATGTTTATTTCCGTGAGGGCCATTTTGAAGCTTTGAAGCAAAAAACAGCCCCCATGAAACTTTTCATGTGGGCTAGTTTTGGGAATCACAGGAGCTATTTAATAATTATTATTTTTTCAGTGTTAATTGTTGCAGCAATCATTATTGCATCTCAGTGATCCCAGTCAGTGGTATGAGCCAAATATTTTGAGTCATTACCGTTAATTGACTTTTGCACTTGGTTAGCAAAGGCGATTTTTATTGTAATTCAATTTTTTTAGCCCTTGTATTTTGGCTTATGAGGCAATTTCAAAGGTTAAGGGGTAAATCGCCCTTTGCCCTCATGTATTTTTTTTCACTGATGTACATGTACAAATCAGATCTGATTATTGACAGATATTGGACTTATGGAAATGTCATCCTGAAAATGTTTGAAGGTAGGAAATTATATTGACATCATGAAAGGGACAGGGTGTTTTCCACTGAACATAGCCTAATCTGTGAAACAGGGGAGGGGCACATTAACATACAACACAGGCTTCAGTCATTTGCCCGGGATGGACTCAAACCCACAATCTTTTGTTCGACAGGCAGACGCTTTACTGACTGAACCAACTCCCCTCCTCAGTGATCATGATACCTTTCATATTCCAAATTCCCAGCATCTTACCTGCTGTACATACTATGAATTATTCAATTAGAGGTTAATCTAAGAGATTGTGATATGGGACAAATCGAAAATTAGATTAAAACATTATTATCATTAAGGTTTATTTCTAAGTCTATATTAGATTAAGATTATTAATCAAATTTTGGATTTGTCCCAGATTCAGGTGAAAGAAATTTAGAGTATAATTTCAAGCAATTTTTGTGCCCAGTATAGCATTTTTGTTAGAAATATTCAACAAACTCAGTTACTTTTATTTTTGTCTTGGGATACAATTTTACAAAATCCATTTGTTACCGCTATCCCTACCAATCTTTGAGACCAGATCATGTAGTATACTTGTTTTCTGCATTTACTTCTAATTATGATTCAATTCAAACATTTTGAACAATAAAGAGAGAGGAGGATTTCCGGTTAATGAACCTCCTCTATGATGGGGTTCGTAATGTGTTTAGATATTCAGTGGTCTTTTTTACACTTTTAACCTAAAAGGTGATAAAAATATTGTGGTTTATGAGAGCTAATTCAGCCAAGAATTTTATTGCTTTGTGTATTTTATTTAACAAAGGCTAAGGAATTTATTTCTGGAATGTTTGTATCTTTTCAGAGTGATCCAACTTTGACCCAAACTTTGCACCTGAACAGTTATTATCAATATGAATCTAATACATGTCAATACACCTCCGCCCACTCAACAAATAGAATTGGTTGATTTTTTTCCCCCTCAAATGAGCAGCACTCTATACCCACTAGTAATAGAGTATGGAGATGGACACGCATTTATGTGAGTGATTTGCCAGGCTTAGTCTGACATGATTATGAAATTATGGGAATTACATTTGTACTACATTTTGTCATGGGAAGAGGTGAAATTGAATTTCCAAATGATTGATATGCAAGTAGGCCTGTGAACCATTATTTTGTATGGACACAAATGAAATATAACATAGTTAAATAATTGAAAGATCAAGAGTTCTGATACATTTTAAGAAACAAAAATAGAAATTTTTAACTGTGGAGGTCAACAATGATGTGAGATGATGTGCAGGACAACACCCATTTGCTGTAAGATTTTAATTTCCTCATTTTCATTTTTGATGGCAGCAAAGACTGAATTTCTTATCCTTTATGTATATTATAAGGAAGGATTTTTGACAAAATAATGATTTTACAATTGCATGCATGCTACGAATATTTTATATGCAGTTTTAACCACTTAACCCCCCTTCTCAGATTAAAAAGAAATAAAACGTACTGTGCATCTCATTTCTGTATTTTATAACCATGGGGGTAGTGTGCATAATAATAGCACCTTTGCTGATAAATTCATCCCCCTTTGCAATACATTTTGTACTACATGTAAGCAAAATATTACAATTTTGTAGGTTCACTGCTGCATAACCGAAGGAGCCCATAGTCTTTCATTTGGATAAATTTATTCCCCCTGTCATGACTGTGGTTGCTCTGGACACTAAATAATTGTTTAATTGTGTATGGTTAGATTTACATGTATATGCCACTGGGTTATAGGACATGATCATGTGTTCCACATACATGTATGTGAAGTATTATAACTCTGTTCATTATCATGATAATGTCTTTATGGTCAGATGGGTTGGGTGTGTGATTGGGTGATGTTCGTTATTCCGATGATTCATTTTTGAAGGTTCATTATTCCGAAACACGCAAATTGCGTATACCTAGATGTTTGTTAGTCAGAAAATGAAAAGGGTTCGTTAATAATCCGAACATTCATGGCTTTATTCCGAAGAGTTGTTAGTCCGAAAATGAAATAGGGTTCATTATTCCGAAGGTTCGTTATTCCGAAAATGAAATAAGGTTCGCTACTCCTAAGGTTCGTTAATCTGAAAATGAAGTAAGGTTCTTTAAGACTACTGCAGTTTGCTAACCTTAACCCTAACCCTAACCCTAACACTAACGAACCTTATTTCATTTTCGGACTAACGAACATTCAGAATAACGAACCTGCGGAATAACAAACCTTCGGTATAATGAACCCTCGGAATAAACGAACCTTTGGAATAATGAACCTTTGGAATAGCGAACTATAAGCGTGTGATTATCCCTATATCGATGATGATTAATTTGTTGTGATGATACTCATTAACTAATAATGTTAGTTGCATGCTGCTCTGGATATTAGTTGCAAACTACATTTAAACCAACAATGTAGCCAAATTAATGACCATGCACCTTCAATTATCATTCATGCAAGGTGCTGTAATAGTCATACAAGTTACACTGTGTTCATCAAGTGCTACACTTCCACTAAATATCATCTTTATTTTGATGCTTCTCTGCAATCCATTAGCCATAATGTGATTGTTTTTTGTTTGTATGCAAATTTGTTTGTTTTTTATTTTGTTTGAATACTATAAAAGAAGATGTAATTTGTATGCACAGTAAACCTCGGAGGCTGAAGTAGATCTTGTTTTCCAGCATTACCCGGTAAGAAATTGGAATTGTTACTGAAGTTTAGTTATCTTTACTACAATTTTTAGCTTAAAAACATAGGTTAACATTGCTATGATTTAAAAAAATCTCATTTTGTTACTTGAAAATGGGATAAACATGAGGGTTATAGTGTAAAAATACCAGTCTGAAAGTTTCAGAGTATAATGTCCACAAGAAGTATTTTTAAATATTAGAAATATGAACCAATGTTTGAAAAATATACGAGGATCGGTTGCACAGACCAGACGTAAGGAGTGCGCATGCGCGCATGACTCAACGGACCGCACTGTGTGTATTGACGTATCACGCGGCGGAAGGCAGGTAACGGTATTTTTTAATTTGTGCAAACGGTCCTCTTAGTTTATTGTCTCTCAAGACGAAAGCTTATAAAATCACTGTTTGCGTCTAACTTACAGTTTTTAATTCCAAATTATAGTTGGTTTCAGGGTTTTTCAGTACAAATACGAGTAATCATACATATGTTTGTTCTTAGTTTGAGAATTTTTTAAATCAGCTGCTCACAAAGTTAGCCAATGCCTTTAATAGCTGAGTTTTATATAATATGAGAAAGAATTCAGCTTAGTTTAACCAAGGACTGCCAGCTTTGAAAGACAAATGAGCTGAATATGCTACAATCTCATCTTTATTGTCACAGATCTCTGATATTCCATGGTAATTCCTTTGGTATTCCATGGTAATTTTCTCTCTTTAGATGTTTTCCCATCATATTTTTCTCATAAGTTCCCAGGCAGTATCTTTTTTTTTACAATAAAGATGTATACTATATCATTGGAAATTAATTTTTATGCCATATACCAGTGGTTGTATTGTATTTAACACAGTTGAATAGTCCTGGGTAAGCTCAACTATGCCAGATATGCCTGGTCAAACAACAAAAAAGAGAACTTTATGCATTCGAACTCAGACCAAAGTTTCCCCTCAATCTATTATCCCTCCTCTGTATTTTTTTTCCCCTTCTGAATGAATTTATGGTTAATCGGTAGCATTCTATTGAAAGTAGCTGCTGCTGAAAATCACTTGTAAGGTTTGTTATTATTCACGGAGCTGGAAACCCCACCTTAGATCTCAGTGCTCACAGACTGGGCTTACATATAATGGAATACTCTGATATAGTTTGTGTGTTGTTACAACATTTCCTATCCTGTGCTGGTTTGGGTTTTGTGGATATCATTTGACTGGTGGAGAACCACAGCAAATGAACTTCTAGAGATCATGTTCACTTGTTGCAGGTAAAAGTTTTTGTTTGTTTACTGGTACTCTTTGTAAGGAAAAAAAAAAAACCTTCTCCACATACAATACATGTATTGTAGTGCCCAGTGCACAGTGGACTCAATGGAGTATACCAGTGATTTTCGTTGGTAATTATTGACTATCACATGTTTTGATTTTATCAGAAGTGTAAATTTATGTCTACATAATGATGTAGGTGTTTAAAATAAACATTAGATAAACATCAAGAGA
>CM057167.1:54341-237120 GCA_029962745.1 Echinometra lucunter | reverse complement strand
GGAAACCCCACCTTAGATCTCAGTGCTCACAGACTGGGCTTACATATAATGGAATACTCTCATATAGTTTATGTGTAGTTACAACATTTCCTATCCTCTGCTGGTTTGGGTTTTGTGGATATCATTTGACTGGTGGAGAACCACAGCAAATGAACTTCTAGAGATCATGTTCACTTGTTGCAGGTAAAAGTTTTTGTTTGTTTACTGGTACTCTTTGTAAGGAAAAAAAAAAAACCTTCTCCACATACAATACATGTATTGTAGTGCCCAGTGCACAGTGGACTCAATGGAGTATACCAGTGATTTTCGTTGGTAATTATTGCATTGTCCTGATCGTTGTTTTCATGCTGAACTGAATATGGCTATCACATGTTTTGATTTTATCAAAAGTGTAAATTTATGTCTATATGTACATGATGTAGGTGTTTGAAATAAACATTTGATAAACATCAAGAGAAAACCAAATACTCCTGTAGAATTTATCCATCTCCAAGAAAGGCTTTGTGTCACATCTTCAAGCGATATTTTGACGACAATATTTTGAAAAGGTTTTCGAAGTCTGGAGGGGGCATTAAGCGTTGCACCTCTCCGTCTGTCATCCGTCTGTCGTCCGTCCTTCTGTCCGTCTGTTCCCAAATTGGTTTCTGCATGATTAACTTGAAAATATGAGACAGATTTTAATAATTTTTGGTATGTAGGTAGATGACACTAAAATACAGGTCAAGCTCGAATTCTGAGTCCACATGTCAAAGGTCAAAGGTCACAGCTCATTATATATGCGAATTGGTTTCCGTGCGATAACTTGAAAAATATCATGGATTGTAATTTTTGGTGTGTAGGTAGATGACACTACAAGTCAGGTCAAGTTCGAATTTGAAGTCTGCACGTCAAAGGTCAGAGGTCACAGTTCATTATTATATGCAAATCAGTCAAAAATGTGGTTTCCCATCCATAAACTCTTATTTCCATGGTGTCAAATTGACTCGGAAACAGTGTCAGCTGGGAGTCAACTCTATTCCGAGTTAAAGTGACTCGTTTTCCTAGTTATTTTGACTCAGAATTGAGTCAATTCTTAGCTAATGCCACACCATTCCAAGTCAAATTAATTCGGAATCCGATTTACTTCAACTCGGAATAGAGTTGACTCCCAGCTGACGCCGTTTTCTAGTCAATTGACACCGTGGGAATAAGAGTGTATAATTTCTGAAATGTTTGATGAATTTAAATCTTTTTGGTATGTCACTAGACAGCAGTGACATACAGCTCAAGTTCTAATTCATATTAAGAAGGGGCATCCATGTCCTATGGACACAAAACATTTTTCTACTTCATTATTGACATACAGATAGACAATAATATTTGTGTGTATCAGTCAGTATTTCACTCAGAAAACTAAAATAGGTACTGTATACATTCGTGCGTACTTTCATTGTAGTTATTGAAGTAAAAGGTATGCATAATAATTGGGAGGTAACACTCAGTATTCTAAACTCCAATTTTTTTTTTTTTCTAAAAGTTTGTAATTCCCCAATTGAAGTAGGCTTATATATCAATTATTTTTGGAATCATGAAGAAAGCTAAAAAAGCAATAGATAAAACGATCACAAAGTTATGACTCTTTCTGTAAGACTTTGCATTGTCATTGCCAATTAACTCATTGACAATTGTATAGTCTCATTCCTATCTATGCTTCATACAAGAGCTACCCAGGGGGTGTTTCACAAAGACTAAGATTGACTGAAATCGCACTTAACTATGGCTGGCCATTCATGCCACATGTTTTTTCATCACAAGTCTCGCAAAGGATTTGAAAATCGTGATCACAAATCTGCAGAATAGACACTTTTTTATATTTCATTGATGAAGAAAACAAGAAAGGTGAATTCTGCAAATTTATTTCCATAATTATCACATCCCTTGAAAGACCGATAGTGAAAACAAACTCTGGCATGAATGGCCGGCTATAGCTAAATGTGATTTGAGTCAGTCTTAGTCTTTGTGAAACACCCCCCTGATCCACTAGCCATTGGGTTAAAATATCATTGCACTTTGGGGACACAGATAGCTTAAAATTTTTTTGTGATGGGTCCTCTTAACGTTATGCTGCTTGACTCTGAGACTATTTCCATCATCCCTGACATAATAGACATCTACATAATCTATGATTATTGGTGTAAGGACTCTTTTTGGTCAAGTTATTTGTATTTTGTATTATTTATTTTACTAAGTCTTATCATGTTTTACAGTACACCTTGTATGGTCACCCTACATGTACATTAATGATATTGAGCTTGACTGTTTATGTAGATGACAGAATAAATTGACCTATGTAGCTTCTCAGAGTTAATGCTTACCTTTGAAATTAGTTTTACAAGGATTATCACCTGCTCTCTCATCTCTTGGCTAAGTACATTTCTCTCCTTTTTCCATACACTATAAATGTATGTTTTCTCTAGAGTGTTTTTTAAATTTGAATTTCCAATTAGATGCTTACTTTTATCAAGAGATTTTGCTTAATTTTTCTTTTTTGCATACTTATATCTTTTGTTCTCACATCTGGGATGATATGTTTTTATTCCTGCTGTATTTTTATATTGGTTTGGTTTGGTTTGGAACCAAAAGGGCATTAACTCATATCATTTTATACAGACTTAACGCCCTTCTGGCTCCAAACAGATGATATTATGATAAAGGATATTACTTAAGGACAATAATGATACAGTTTAATATAGAGATGCTCTGCTTTCTTGGTCCGTTTTTCTTCCTCTTTTCTCCCTGCTTTTTCTTTCAATACCACTCCTGTATCTCCACCTCCCCTTTCTTCTTCTCTCTTTCTTTCTCCTCTCTCTCTCTCTCTCTCTCTCCTCTCTCTCTCTCTCTCTCTCTCTCTCTCTCTCTCCCTCTCTCTCTCTCTCTCTCTCCTCTCTCTCTCTCTCTCTCTCCTCTCTCTTCCCCTGTCTCTCCTATTTCTCTCTCTCTATTTAGGTAGGAGACCTCCTTGTTGAGTCAATTCCGAAACATTCACCCTTAGCGCTGCATGGCTGGTTCCTTTGAATAAAATCAAGGCCTTTGGAACAATTGAAATGAGAAGAGAGATATCAGATTGATAATGCCACTCTCTGTCTCTTCATGCTACACAGCAAACATACACGCTGTCCGATCTACACCACTTCTTTTATATTCCGCATGCTGATAAGTGGGGCGTGTATATGTTTTGTTAGTGTTCTACTAACATGTACTTAACCGGTATCACTACTTGTACATTTCAGTGAAAATTCAGGAATCATGCTCTATTCCAGTATACAGTAATTACGATTATTCTATTTATTTGTAATTTTGTGTGCATCTGACGTTGGACATTGTAATTGGATTATATACGCAAGTGCTTGTCTATTAATCAGTGACCATGTCTTTTATGTGGTAAGTACTTGTGCATGTAATTATGTCTGTGTGTTGTGGAAGATGTATTATTGAGGAACACATCCTTATATTTTTTTCCCTTGGTCATAATTCAATTAGGTGAAGTCAAATTCATTAGAAACTCATTCATACCTATAGTTATATCTTTTACCTATCTAGCACTGTTATTGCTTAAGGCGCTGTTGCACCTTGGTGATTTAGCCAGCGTATGCCGAGATATCGAAATTTCTCTAAAACACAGGCATATGTTGAACTATCAATTTTTTTTTTTTTTTTTTTTTTTTTTTTTTTTTTCAATTTTGGGCATATATAGCATATTTGTAATGAGTTGGACATATAGTACAGGTGTTGTGGATCAGTGGATAAGCCCCGGACTGTGAACCACGAGATCCAGGGTTCGAATCCCACCACGGCACTAATATCCTTTGACAAGACATTTTACGTATACCACTGTCCATCCAGGTGTAAGTGAGTACATGTACCAACAGGAAGGAATTCTTTGAATGCTATGAGCAGAGCACTGAAATTGGTAGTCTAGCTGAGCTGGGGTAATATTGGAAGCGCCTTGAGCACCTTGTTTGGTGGATATGTGCTCTTTACAAATATCCAATATTATTATCAATATATAAATAACACATTATTAATTCATATCTGTGTTTTGGTAACTTGTTGATAACTTATACCAACGAATGCCTGGCATGTTGCCGGCGTTCACAACTTATGCCCAACGATGCTCTAAATTTCATACGCATAGCATATTGCGGATGATCATGTGTCGTTCAAATATGCTTGTTCATGTAGTTTGCATTTTCCTCGCAGTTACAAAGCAAGAAGTACAGTATGCTTACATGTAGTTTACTTGACTTTAAAGTGTATAATCACTGAAAAATATTGGTACTTTGTGTAAGAAAATACCCCCCCCAAAAAAAGAAGAAAATAAATGATTAAAAAATAAAATTACCAGGCCTTATATAGGGATTATGAGTTAAAAGGAAAATAAATGATGACATAAAACAGTAGATCATGCTGATGTAGGGAGAACAGCTAGTAGGTATTCTCATCTCAGCCCATGTATGTGTGAAGCTTTATAAGCCATACACTGGCATACATCAGAAAATTTGTGCATGCATTCACACAATCTTGCAGAACCAATTGTATTGCCTTTGAAGGTTGTAAGAAGAAAAAAAGACCACATTATCTAAATGTTCCTATCTTTAAAATAAAAATTCGGTGTTGTATTCCACTAATGAACTTGTATCATTATTCCTGTCGTAGGGTCTTTTGGTATTTGATCGTCTGTAATAATGCCTTAACCCAGCAATCATTTTAATATACAGGACACACCTGTGGTAAAGATGGCCAAAAAAAAAAGGTTCCTATGAAATTTTCCAGATGATACAGAATGTGGATGCTTTACATTGAAGAATAAGTATTTTATCAAAAAATTACAGTATATGGAATGGATATGATATGTATAGATAAACATATATGTTCAAAAAGAAAAAAAAATGTATGGTATGTCATTACTATTTTTTTTAATTAAAGTCAAATCTGACCAGTTTTGGTATCAAAATCTATGCAAAATTCTAAAAAGAAACCTATAAACAGTTTCAAATAACATTATGTGATACAGTTTTTGTATATATTGATGCCCTATTTTATGTATGACAGAATAGTTTTAAAAACAGATTTTATGTAGAAGTATTATGGTTGGTTTATAATTCAAGCTGAGCTTTATACAGTATGTAGATATGAAACCCAAATACTACCGAGTAAGTACTTGTAAGTAGGAGAGAAAACAGTAATCTGAATCCTCTTTTATGTGGCTTTTTATATCTCAAGACCAGTCACCAGTCCTTATTGTCCTCTTTTCCTTTGCATTCTCTATTGTTCGCTCTCCACTCTTCCCATTCATGTCAACAAAACTGTGGACTCTTCAGTGCTGCTGTATACATACTGGTCTTCCATTGTTGTATTGGGGTGTATTCCTCCATTCAGAGGGGGTATTTCTTTCATCAGAGTGGGCTGGGCTGTATATGTACTGTACAGTGGTTTCACTTTAATATGCAGACTTGCACCCTCTCATATTTACTATGGATACAAATTTGTGAGCTTCGCCTTGCTGTGCACAGGGACATTCTTGGGGGTTGATTTTCACCTTCTGTAAAGTTCTTGGGCTTCGATATCGTTGATATGCCATGCTGTGTACTTCATATTGTTTTGTTGCTTGTTCAGTATGACCAAGGAGCTAGTCCTTGGTAGGACATTCTTCAATGCGGTGTACATTACAGGATTTGTTGTGAGAGAGGAAAGTTCAATTCTGGCTTGCTGATTGCTGTCTTGAAGTGTTTTTTTAGAGAGGCTGTACCTCCTGCAGAGAACATTGAGTCATTTCAGTACATCATGTAGAGGGTGTTGTAGGATTTAGAAGAGAACCTTGTAATAGAAATCATGGAGTGTTGTGGATGCTGTTTTCCAAGGTTGGTATTTGCAAGGGGTTACATGGCTGGGTTTTAGAGCCTGATTGGTTTGTCACAGACGGACATTTGACAATGCTATTAAAATTTGAAGGCCTAGTAAAAATATGTAGGCATAATGAAGTTTGTTGAGCTAGTTTATGTTTCATGAAGGGCATCACCAAATGAGTTTAAAATTGGATAAAAATTTAGTTGCCCGATTGTCTACATAAACCTGAAATATAAAATGAGCAATGTAAGAGACGGACAGAATTGTCACTCTTAAGCTATCAGGCTCTCTACCAGAGGTTATAACTTGCATCATGAAGAAAAATGAACAGAAGCTATACAAAAGTATGACTCTTGACAAGATATTTTTGAAGAAAGAAGTGAATGAAAAACGAATGGACATTATCAAAAAATAAACATTCATACTTGCAAGCAAGAGCTTGTTCGTTAGTGCCCTTCTGACTAAATTTTGTGGTGGGAATGAAGTCATTCAATTTTGAATCATGACTGTATGCTCCGCACCATGACTGGGCAAGTGCCTCAAAAAAGTTATGTCACACCTTGCTTGAAATCACATTTTCTGCGGGTTCAGGTTTCAACTTTGCATAAAAATGAAAGTTGTTTATCATTGTAATTTAAGGATACTTGAGAAATTAGTTTAGTTATTGACAAAAACTTGATGGCTTCGTGAACTTGCAGATTCATCTCTTTGTTTATTGTTCTCAGAGATTTGTGAAAAACAACAACACATGACACATGTACTCCATGTGAAATCATTTGCAAGAGAAGTTTTTTGTTTGTTTGTTATGCTTTTTCTTGTTTGATGTATCGTGTATAAACTCTTAGGGTGATTATTCCATATTTGTTCCCCCAAAATGTTCAATAGTACTTTTGATTTAAAAATCTGTGTATCTTAAGGTGTAGGAGATGAAATTAATTAAAAGAAATTTGACTCTGATACTCATGAATGAGACAAGTTGGACTTGTATACAATACATTGTATATGTTGCCTGTAATGCAATATTCCTTTATCTTTGATATTCTCTTCTAAAAATTGGAACCAAAACTACATGTATAAAGTTTGAACAAAACCATTATTTACATGTAATTCATGTACAAAAAGGGTGTTTCCAAAATTACTTTAATTACATGTAGAGGAGATAGTTGAATCACGTTTCAGACAGTTAGACGAAATGTAAACACATGATAATTGATATACATGTGTAAACAACATTATACAAGCAAACATCCCTGTACTTCAAACATATCAGCAATGAAATGTGAATAATACAGGCTGTAAATATAAGGGATTTCTATGGTGTATATTGACATGACAATGGGAATTGCTAATTAGAAATGATAAGTAGGATTACTTGATATCAAGGAAGATAAAAATTCAAGTTATATTGTCCTTGTACATGGGATAATAAATTTGACTTCAACATGCTTGACATGCACTGTAAATGTACACATGTGTGGTATTGTGTGCTGATATATATGTAGTAATTGATCTACCCTTTGTATTAAACTTTAACAAGGGCAGTTAATATCTAAATATGAAGTTTGATATAAAGTTCTCGGGTTTGAAAATGGGTATTATTAGACCAAAGTCCCTTTGTATTCTACGAGCTACACTGTTGGTTTGCCTGATTTGATGATATGTATTTTTGCATGTGTGTATTTAAATGTGAAGTCGTTCAGAAGATGATAATTTTTCATAACAAATTTCAAGGCTATCAAATCCTTTATCTTATACAAATACTGTAATCTTCTTTGAAAATTCCAGACTTTACATCATATTCAGTCATTGCAAAAGGACGATATGTGTTGATGATTCCAGGAAAAGAAATATGTATGAAACATCTCATTTCAATTTCTTTTTATAAGGGTCCAATAGTCATTTGTAAGTCAGGGCAATATTTCATAAAACCTTCCCAAATTTGCTCCCTGTAATTTCATGAAAAACTTGGTTGAATTATGATTTAATTCTAAAAAAATGTGTGATAGAGATGCTAGATTGATTAAAGGGCTAAATTCACAAAAGAGCTCTATCTATCCAGGCATCAGTGTACTTCCAGCGAATGAAGAAGAACAAGAAGAGTAAACAGTGAAAGTTTGAGAAAAATCGGACAATCTGTTCAAGAGTTATGAACTTTAAAAAGTTTAAGTAAATCCTTATTATGGAGATCCTTGAATTGGCAACTTTGCCAGCATCTGTGATGTCATCGTGGACAACTCTCAATTCATTTTGTACATAATTTTTCAAAAAAAATTGATTTATATGAAATATCAAGTCAGGAATCAACATAATTCTTCCCTAAATGTTTGCAGAATTGATATAGCCATGTTGTACTTAAACAATAAATCAAAAAGAATTTTGATTTGTCTTGAAAATAAAGAAAATGTTAAATTCTGTATACAAAAAGAATGGAGAGTTGTCCACTATGACATCACAGATGCTGGCAAAGTTGCCAATTCAAGGATCCCCAAAATAAGGATTTACTTAAACTTTCAAAATTCATAACTCTTGAACAGATTGCCTGATTTTTCTCAAACTTCTACTGTTTACTCTTCTTGTTCTTCTTCATTCGCTGGAAGCACACTGATGTCTGGATTGCATTCTCCTTTAACCAGTGGTTTAAACAATGCCTGTGGGGTTGAGAGGTCTAATTTGTGTTAATCGCATAGAAATCAGAAAATTATATCATACGATTAAGTTTTCTTTGTGTATGTATTTGCTTATACATGTGATTGGTAAATCTCTTAAAGTATTATTCATAGGAAAACAGAAATATTAAATTTTGAGACCTTTATTTGGAACATATGGTTGCGCTGTGTGTCAGTATTACTGTAAGGTGCTATAGAAATGCTTTATAAATTAAATTTCCTGTCATTTATACTATGATTATTTATTGTCTTTTCAGGTCCAAGAAGTCTTTTAAGACGAGTGGTATCCCTGAGCCTCCTAGTCAGAGCAAAGCTCCTCCTAGCAACCGAGTTCCACCTAGTAATGGCTCTACCACCCAACCTAATGGAGCTCCACCGTCTCCATCAAACAGTCATTCATCCACACATAGTGGTGGGGAAGTCCCAAGAGGAGGGGTGGGCCAGAGAACATTGGAGATTATACTACCAGCTGGTAACACAGTCACAGCTACCGTAGATGCAAAGTAAGTCAATATTTGATTTGATCTCATCAATAAACATCATGTCAAAGAAGATTTAAAATGAATACATGTGCCATACATATTGCGTTGAACGGAAAGGAACTAAGAGCAAGTCCATTGGCTGTCTGTACCATCTGCACCAAACTATGATTTATTGTAGCAAGGCACAGTTGAAGGAAAATTCTGATTCTGATGTCACAGAAATGAAAATTGAAACAATGTTTTTTACTGAGGCACTGCCATTCATGTAAAAGAAAAACAAATATCATGGTATACAAATAGCGAATAGACATGAGTGCAATGGTACGAGATTTCGCATTCGGTGAAAGATCGCGACGTAACTTCTATTCAATTCGCCTCGTTGAATAGAAGTTACGTCGCGATCTTTCACCGAATGCGAAATCTCGTACCATTGCACGAATTAGAATATTCGCTATTTGTATTGTACAACGCCTCAGAAGTCTCAGAAATGGATGAAAATCAAGAAAAAAACAGTCACATTTTGGTTAAGAAATCAAGGTTTATAAAGCAGGGAAAGAAGTTCCGACTGCAAAATGCAGCTGGTACCGGCATAGTCTGTGTGCGTGCGCGAACGCGACTTGCTGGCATAGCCCTATGGCATAGCCTGAGTTGAGTATGCAGAAATCAATACGCGTATAGGGTCTACAACGCAAGCTACTTGTGACATCACAAAAGAAATAAAAGAAGTAATTTGTGGGAATCTACTGTGACGTCACGCTAACCGTGCAATGGTACATTTTGGATGGTACGAGTGCAATGGTACGAATATCGCGCGTCCAGCTCCCATAGACTTGCGTACAACAAGCTGAGTAGGCGTTGTACAATAAAATAAGATGACTGACTGACATGTAACACACAGGTTCATGCAAGTACAAGTACACTGTATGCTCAGGGTCCTTGAATACAATGTATGTGCTGCTACACTTTTCACCACAATGTAATATCATTTACATGTGGGATGTTTTCTTTTTTTTGATGACACAATTTGTTTTCAGCGGTTTACCTCTGTCCTCTTCATGGGGGAATATTAAGATCAATTAAGAAATCATTGAATAATGAGAGACTTTGGACATGTACATTGTACATGGAAATGGAAGGTGAAACGTAAAGGATATGCACAGTTTTTTTAGGCCCTCAAAAACTATTTGTCAGATTTCTTTGTTTTTAACTGGTCAGTCGCAAGATACTAGCAAAGCTAAGATGCATTGAGGTTTTTTTCCGCTTACCTGGAATGTTAATCAAATGAAAGGGAAAAAATTTTTATCTTGCCTCGGGCCAGTGATGTAAAATCACGCAGTGCCTGCACACTTGTAAAACCAATGAGAATTTTGCTTACATGTATGAAACAAGTCTAACGAAGCAATGCAATCATTATATAGTAGAGGTGCCGTAGTCGAGTGGTTTAAGGCGCTTGACTGTAGACGCGAAGGTCCGGGGTTCGATCCCTGGCACGGCACTTATGCCCTTGAGCAAGGCATTTTATCTACATTGCTGTTTTATCGTCTATCAAATAAAGTGATGTGCTATATGTATATTGATACCAACGTGTGCATGTGTTTAAAAAATAAAAATAAAAAAAAAATTATATGGAGAACAGTCAGTGTGCTGGAGTCCTAGCATAGGGCAAAATGTAGTTGTAGATGTTGTATATTTCAGATACATGTATTTACACTATAGTTCATTGAAAATCATGAATCTCATTATCTCATTATCTTTTATGCAAGGCAGACGATATAAAACTGTATTCACTTAGTTTCATGCCAATTTTCTTTTTGCTACCAAAAACTGTACATGAGCTTTAATGTTAGTATCAGAAGGGAGCTGTACTATCAGCATATGAATGATGTTTGATTGGTCCTTTGCAAGTATTATGTTTTGATTCTATGTGTGTTTCCCTAAGTACTGTTCTGAATTGTCAAACAAGGCTTGACAGTCAATAATTTATTTTTAATTTTTTTTTTTAGAGACAGCTTCTATGACCTCATAATCTACCTACAATATAGTTTCCAAGCAAACTAGCAGTGAAAATATAGCAATTCATTTTTTCTTTGATGCTTGAATCTTTATGGTCTTTTGACTTTATGCTGAATACAGTTTGTGAACAACATGTATGTGTAGAGTAATAACTTGCATGATCATAAACAACTATTAAATCAAAGACTGGACTTACTCTTATTCCATTTTCTATTTTCATCTTACAAATACTTTTCTTGTTTTTGCTGAGATCAAAACTTTTGTAATGTATTTATTATATGAATTATTGTCTCATGTTTGTCTCATTTTCTTGGTAAGTAAATACAATCACATCACATGTAAATATCTATTTTTTACTAGATTACAAATGATGGATCTCTTGGTGATGATAGCAGCAAAGAACAAGCTCAATCCTACAGGTCATGTGATATTATCAGCCTCAGCAGACAGAACAGACATCTCACAGGTAACCATTTGACCTTTGACACCCAACGATCCCATGACACAGCTGGTATTCTTGAAATGCCGCCCTCGGCCAATTTGAGCTAGGAAACACATATTGTAAACATTTGATTATTGGGTACTCATACTCGTTCATTGCAGGCCCGTATTTGATCATGGATCTACTACATGCTTAGATCTATGATTTGATTTGATGGCAGTTACCGGTACCAGAGACTATTTCTGCTGCAAAGCTTTTAATACTCAGTGGTCTGAGGTCATATGATCCCCCCCCCCCCCCCATATCTGTGATGAAGAAGAATTGTTCCATAAACCAGGGCTCCACACCAGTAATTTTTTTTCATAGGGGGTCCCAACTGAAAGTTGAGTGTTTATTCCATGGAGCCCCTGTGGCTGTATAGAATTTTAGATTGTAAGGGGGGGGGGGCATCCTGACCAAGATGTCCAGAGCGCCCGATGAGCCCTGTCTATGTAAATAGATTTTTTTTTTCAATTTCAACAAGAGTGTCTTCGCCAGTAAGAAACAGGCAATTTTGTTGTATTATTATATAAATAAAGAAAAAGGTCTGCATCACTCCTTTAGATGAAGATGATGTCAAAACATTTTTTGATTGGTGTCGTTGATTAGTAACTATGAGATATTGCTGCTCTACAAATTGTGTGATTGGATTAGATTAGATTTGACTTTTACTTCAATCCACTTATACTGTATTTGTAAAACTGAGATATGATTTTTATATGTAAGAAGTCCATAAATGACAAATTTCAGTGTTTTTATGCCTCCGCCCACCGTAGGTGGGTGCCGGAGGCATTTTGTCCGTCCGTCCGTCCGTCCGTCCCGTTTTCATTCTTGCAATAACTTAAGAACCGTTTGACGGATCAACTTCAAACTTGGCTTGTGTATGCATATGGAAGGGACAATGATCTGAGTAGATTTTGGGGTCTCAAGATCAAAGGTCAAAGGTCATAGACGTCATTATTTAAATAGAAATGGTTTGTTCTCGCAATAACTCGATAACCATTTGATGGATCAACTTCAAGCTTGGCTCATGTATGCATATGGGAAGGACAATGATCTGATTAGATTTTGGGGTTTCAAGGTCAAAGGTCAAAGATCATAGAGGTCATTTTGTACATAGAAATGATTCATTCATGTGATAACTCGGTAACCATTTGACGGATCAACTTCAAACTTGGCTCATGTATGCATATGGGAAGGACAGTGATCTGATTAGATTTTGGGGTTTCAAGGTCAAAGGTCAAAGATCATAGAGGTTATTATATACATGAAACTTGTTTGTTCTTGCGATAAATCAACCACTCTGTGACGGTTCAACTTCAAACTTGGCTCATGTATGCATAATAAGGTCAATTTCAATGGGTTAATGGGGACCAATTGCCAATAGGGACCAATTGGTTTTTAATGGGTAGATTTCAATGTATTCATGCCCTTTCCATATTATGGAAAGGGCAATGCTCTCATTAGATTTGGGGGTCACAAGGTCATAGGTCAAGGTCAAAGATGTCATTGTATAAATGAAAATAAATCAACACGAAGTGCCATATATTTCTGATTTGATAATGGCGGAGGCATAAAGTTCGACCATGCGTGGTTGAAGATTCATCTAGTTTTTTGTTGTTGTTGTTGTTGCTCAGTTCAAAGCAAGCCAACGAATTGGTGAACTGGATACAACCAAACTTCAAATAGTTCCAAAGTTGAGCAGAGGAGAAATCATATCAATAAGAACATCAGACAAAAAGAAAGCTGCACAATTTGAGGTAAGAGTAATATTTATTAATTTCTTGCATTATTTAATTATTCATTCATGTATTTATTTTTTCAATGTATTTATTTCTTTGATTTTATACTTATTATTTATTCAGTTGATTTTTATTTATTTATTATCTATTTATTTATGTATGTATGTATGTATGTATGTATGTGTGTATATATGTATGTATGTATTATTTATTTATTTATTTATTCATTCATTCATTCATTCATTCATTCATTCATTCATCCATTCACTCATTCATTTTAATCTAAACCTACAACATCAAAAGAATATGAATACATCCTGAAGCGTATTTCACAGGAAGTGTGAAAAAAAAAGATGTATTAAAACAAAGCAATTAATCTCAGATATGCGCATTGTGTAGTCATGAGAGAGAGAGAGAGAGAGGGTTTTGAGCACTAAAAAAAAAGAAATCCTTGTAATTGTTTTTCCATACTTGTGTACGTGCTTGCCCTGTAAGCCTTGTTTGCCATCAAGGCTAGTCTAATCTGTCATCAATATGGACTGAGGACAATCAAGATTAAGAATTACATCATTATGATCTCTGTCATTACAACACAGATGATCTACATGTATTTCATTGCTACACTGTCATCCCGTGACAAAAGGAAGCAACTCTGATTTTTTTTTTTTTGAAAATTGACTTTTTCTTGATTTGGGATATTTTTTTTGTATGCTGTACATGGTGATGAAGAAATTAAGTTCACATGACCCATAATTTCTAAAATATAGATATCTCATTTGGAAACAACTCCATAGATTTCTGCATAAAACAGTAACATATTTTCTGAATTTATGAAAAAAAACTCATTTGATGTAGTTACTACCTTTTGTAACTGGACAGCATAACAGGGAGTACACAGGCTGATCGTATATGAGATTACTTTGTTCACACAGTCCTTTATATGTACATACTGTGAGATATGTATCAATACAGTAGTATGTAATACATGCAATCATATGCACATATCATCCTGTTTGTCATTGCTTCACAAAGGAAACTTATCGTTTTCTCAGAGTCAGAAGGTGTTAACTACGTGTATTCAGATTCTGATTCAAATTCTTCATCGATCCATGTTTCAAGAAACATACAAAATTGTTTATGCTTAATTTAGTCTATGACAGAGGTTTTCAGAATTCAAGCCGAAGGGGTATCAATATTTTGCAGTGTTCAATGTTTTATTCACTTTGTTTTTGCTTTTCTTTGTATTTCAAAGGGCCCCAATGAAAACCAGTATACATTTGCTGATTTGGGCAACCCTTTTATACATGGGATTTAAATAAATAGATAAATAAACACAAAACAAAAAAAAAGTTCCCCCTAAAACATATCCCTGTATTTTTTCGATCAGGAACCTTTGATGAAATCTGGTTTGATAACGAAAAAAATTTATGTTGCATGCCTTCAAATGCAGAAAACTTAAAGTATGTTCCAATATCACTGCATCAAAATCATGGCACAAGGCTTGTGAACTTCAAAAAATTACAATTTTGCATATTTGTCATGCTCACTGAAGCGTGACTGAAGGGATTGCCCTGAATTTTCCCGGAAATGTAGCTGAGAAGTGTAGCTAAATGATTCTGTATTCCGATTTCATCAAAGGTTCCTGATTGAAAAAATACAGGGATATGTTTTACGGGGAACTTATTTTTTGTTTTGTGTTTAGATTAAAAAAATACTTTGTGAAATGACCTGAAGTTCATGCCACTTTGGATCTCTGGAGGTGATATTTTAATTGAATCAAAGATGAATGAGTCATGTACATTATGTAATTCCCAGATATAGATACCAAAGTAAGAGATAATCACAGAGTATGTCAATGATGACATTATTTCTTCTCTGCATCTTACCCTCTGGAATGGTACAAAAGCCCAGTGAATCGTCATTGCTTTCACATAGTGACGTACATGCATAGGCTTAAGCACAGGATGTACGTCGGTTTGTAAAACCAGTGACAAAATTTTTGTTGACTACAAACAACCCACAAAGAATTAGACAATGCTATCATAATTTATCTACAATTTTTTGCCAAAAAAGAAGAAGATTTTATTTGTTTCAACTTTTGTACAGAATTTTACAGAAGAAGGTTTACATCCAATAAGCAGGTTAGGATCTTTGATAGGGAAAGCTTGATTCTTTCAAATGTATCTACACTGTTTGTGAATTATCAGACAATTGAACTTTAATTGCATAGTATTAATTAGCACATGATCTCAAATGTGTTCTAATAATAGAAACAAATTATAATTTTTCAAGCAATTCTTGGAAAAGGAGATGTTTTTGCTGTGATTGAATCCTTCTGTCATGGACAGCCATGGAATTAGATACATGTATTCTCATGCTCACTAAACATTTCAAACGAGTTTTATGATTTATAGTCTGTTCAGACTGGAGGAAAGTTATTAAAAAGTTGTTTAGTACCATTGCCTACTGGAGCCAGATAATTTCTGTATTAAACCAATGAGTAATATGAGAATCCAGTAGTCAACAGGTTAAAGAAAGAATCTGAGAAAGAATCTTTGTGAAACAAAGGGGGCATTACTCATGTGAAAAGTCTAAAGAAACAGTGTATCCAAAAAGTCGTTTCAGGTGGTTAGTTCATGCTGTATGTTAAGTGTAATCTTAAGTCGCAGCATTTAATAGAGAAATGAGCCCTGATTTTTTTTAGAAACCTTGTTTGATGTGGTGCTCATTCCGCTTGCTAAATGATGTTACACATGTACATGTATACTCAACTTTTCATCATTAAACTTCAGTTTATTATCGTACAATGTTTGGTTACACATGTATGTTACTCAACTTTTCATCATTAAACTTCAGTTTATTATCATACAATGTTTGGTTGGGAGATGTTTAGTTTTATACTACTTTCAGACTTTAAAAAAATGTAATCACTTTCATTTTTATTATACAGTGGACTTGGGTAGTGTAAACAGTTCATTTGAATTCACACACAGTATACATGTCAAGGAAACATTAGACTAAGGAGGTGTTTGGGGTATTAATGTCCTCTGGCTTTGAGGCACTTGACTGAGCTTATTAATCTCCCCAAGGATTAACACAACTCATAGGGCAAGTGACTGTCTGATCTCTAGTTTGGAAAGGGTTGCCAGGGAAATTCAGAATCAAACAGAGGAAGTTAAAGCTAATCTAGCATTTGATCTTGAGTGATTAATGGATCCTTTTCACTTGAGTCTTTGTGAGCTCTTTTAGTCACATAGGAGATTGTAGATTGTTGAGAATCACACTTCACACATGTAGACTGCATTGAGTAGTTTGAATCTTACGTGTTAAGACGGAAAAGTTATACAGTATATCTCACAGTGTTGGACTGGTGTAATAAATGGATAACTCTGGTTGTATTGGATTAATGTTGTAATAGATGGATATTTTTGGACTGGTTTTGTAGTAAGATCACCACATCTATGGATATATTTGACTGGTTAATAGTAGAAGATATCTGCTCATGTATTGGTGTTGTAATTAACAGGCATCTGTGAATGAACCATTGCTGAAGAAGATTGTTGTCCTTAGATATATCA
The DNA here is from genome assembly GCA_029962745.1 of Echinometra lucunter. NCBI lineage: Eukaryota > Metazoa > Echinodermata > Echinoidea > Camarodonta > Echinometridae > Echinometra > Echinometra lucunter. Next base: position 220,272 of record CM057167.1, on the reverse strand, counting down.
AGGGACTGTTATTGTAATAAACTAATATCTGTGGATATATTGGAGTGGTGTTTTCATCTGATAATTAATTACCTGTATCCATCATGAAGAGGATTCATTTGTGTCCATGTGGTGGTTTCATTGGAGGAATATTAGTTCATCCTTCATATCGGGTAACTTCTTCATATGTTTTTGTCTTACGCCAGTATTTCTTAATCCATTATGATAAATTGATTATTGGATAAAACTGACTGAAACTGCATGAATTGAAATTTTGTTTAAGAACTGTTCTTGAAAATCCCTTTATAGAATATCATGTTTGTCCTCTTGCACTTAATGAAAATTGGTTTAATTCATCAATTTCATTGTATTATATCATATTGTGCTAACAATTGATTCATAGAGTGGAAGAGGGACATGGCCAAAGTCTAGAACAATTTTCAATTAATTCAAGCAAGCAAAAAATACCAACAACAAAACAAAAAAAAGAACCCAAAACAAAAACATGTATGTTTAAGAGACAGAATGTGTTCATCCTCATGTTTTTAACAATGAATCATTATTCATTAAAGGTTATGTCAAGATTATAGATATTGAGTGTTCTCTCAACTCAAAATTGTTGTCATGAAGTCCTATTAGTGAGACTCTGACTGATCCCATATTTATGTCTTTCTGCAGCAAACTATTCGATTGACAGTGATGTCAGGTAAGAATCACAAGGCCTTGTTCCGAGTGAATCCAGATAAACCTATCCAAGAATTCTTGCCTCAGATTTATGAAGAGAGGGGCATAGAGGCCAACGAGTGCAGACTACGTCTTGTTAAAAACCCTGAAGAAGACATCGATTACTCCAAGAGCCTTAATTATTATGGTGAGGTCAACGAACTTGTCCTCATCGATCTCAGACGTGAGTAATTTCTCTTCTGATATCTTCCAATTTAGTAATGCAACATTTGCTGTGATGACACTCACTTCAAAGTTTGTTTTGTCAAAGATAACAGATTTAGGCTTGTGCAGATATGTAGCATTATACACAGTAAAAAAGAAAGAAGTGTTTATTGTGTACTGAAGGAATGGAAGTTGGGGGGAGTGATGCAGCAAAAGTGCTTCACATATATACACATACTCACTTACCTGTGTGTTGAAAGATACAGAAAAGTGCATTCGAAACCCCTCCCTCCCCCTACCACCACCTTTTTAAAGCAGTCTACTGCTTCATATGGGACCCAGCCTGTAGGGTTGTTATTGGGTTCTAGGTTAGTTTAGGGTTAGGGTTGAGGTTAAGATTTTTTCTACAAGGCAATGTACAATGATCCATAATACATTCTGACTTTATAACTTGCAAATTGTATTTGATCTCCGAGGAACTAATGTTTTACAAGCTTTGCTTTTTTTAGTTCCTCATTTCTCATGTTTTCTATTTCCTGTATAATCATGCTATAGGTTTTGTATATGTATCTATTGCCAACTTGTTTCAATTTTTGTATATCATTTTTCTTATATTGTAATTTCTGTTTGTTTGTTTGATATGTATATATGATACATGAGAAATAAACATGAATGAATGAAAATGAATGAAGGTTAGGTTTCGATGTGGAGTTGACTTCAGGCTTCAGTTGGTGTAGGATGCTGACTGAAAGCAGTTTTTTTGCCAAAAGTTGTCATACAGATCATGATTTGAGACTAGAATCTGGGGATTCATAGTATGTTGATCCACCCCCCATCCCCCAGAAAAAAAAGAGAAAAATCATATCATTACATGGGGGAGAGACTGTCCATTTACTCTTGTCTTTGATACTTTCCACTGATATTTTCACAATATAGATTTGATATTGTCTCAACTAGAATAAGCAAAGAATTGTGCTTGTGTTTATTTTTCTGTTGAAATTCATTCCAGTCATGAATAATTTGTTGATTTCAAGCAGATATGTATTATGTATGCCATAAAAAGTGCATTCAGAACACTTATATAACATGTAAGCAAAGCTCTTTAGAAAGATTAGATGTGAAGGGTTTCCCCTCTCACTATCTTCTTGACTCTGTGAAGATCCTTGCTGTGTAGATGTTTGCATACCACTGCAAACTGCATTCAAGTTACCATGGTAACCTGATAGTTTATTCATCTCTGCAGCTCAGAGCACCTGCTGTGCATGTCCCTTTCTATACCCAATCCTATTTGTTCTCCAATAAAAGCAAGAAAAGCCGTGTCACCGAGATACCCTCCCTACATCTCTCCTATTACTCTGTCTAGAGCTCTTATTGTCTATTTCTTCCTTTTCCATTCTCATATGTTTATTTCTCTTCCTCTTTCTCTGTGTTTCTGTCGTTGCTTCACGTTGTTTTTCATATTTCTGTGCCTATTTCTATTTCTCTTCCTCATTCTCTGTCTTTCTGTCATTGCTTCACGTTGTTTTTCATATTTCTGTGCCTATTTCTATTTCTCTCTCCCCTCTCTTATTCAAGTTTCTCCTACCTTATGAAATATCCCAGTATATTCTATGTCTTTCCTTCTTGTTTATTGAATTTCCGAATATATCTTTTCACAAATTCCTGTTCTGTTTTTAGTCTCTTCTTTTTTTTCTCCAGTCTATTGGAAAAATGTCTGCATCCCTCTCTCTCTCTCTCTCTCATATCTTGGATTTGCACTTTTATTCATTGTTTGTGTATATGTAACTATCCATTTAGTTTCATTTGTTGGACTGATCTGAACTTTTTATTCCTGACATCACTTGAATTATACAGGAAGGCATATCATGTAGATCTGTAAATTTGATATGTTTGTTATGTAGGATTGTAATCATGCTCAATTGGGTAGCATTCTGAGGCTGCATTAGCCTTTTTTTGCATGATAGTGTAGTAATATGATAATTTACATTTATATAGCACATTACATAGACATTTCAATGTGAAGTAATATGAATGATGATAAAGTATGAAGTATGAGAAGCCTTTAGTTAATTTCTTGGCAAAGTTGGCTGCATTGTGAAGAGAGACTTGCACCAATGATGGGCATCAGAACACAGTGGAGAGGGGAAGAGAATGAGAGGAAGACAAAGGAAGAGATGGATGGATTGTATGAAAGGAGGAAGGAGCGGAAGTGGATTTTCGAATTAGTAAATGACGGAGCTAAATGGAGGATGGTGACAAGAAGACCCCACACCCTACTGAGGGGATTTACAGGCTGATGATGATTCTGCACAATTGATTTTTGTGATACCATTTTGATTAACATAAAAAAGTGTATAATACAATGGAATTGCGTTAATTTCTGCAGCATTGAGGGGTTTTTCCCTTCCACTCTTACACTACATCTCTAAATCATTACCACATGGTCTTTTTGATTTCATAGCACCACCTCCACAAGAGCCAGAAGTTGTCACAGTGGAGAAAAAGAGAAAGAGTATGTTTGGAAGGAAGAGCAAGAAAAAGGTAAGCAAACCAATCAAAATTTGCTTCTTTTTTCTTTAAAAAAAAACACAACACCATTCTTAATTGATCAATTTAGTATTGGTATTTATTTACGAATATCAGTAGTCTGTATATATCTTGATATGATTGCCCTCTGTATATGTTCTCTTTTACTGAACCAATATTGACTGAACAAGAAGGTGAAAATTGATGAAATCAGAGAAAATCTTTGTTAACCTCTGTTAAAGTCAGTTTATAGAATAGCAAGTAACTACAACCATTGAAATATGATTGTCATATACCAGGGTGAAGGGGAACCCTCACTAGAGACAACCACAAAGGAAGCAGCAGCAGCACCTCCAGAACCACCTCATGCACCACCAACAGCCAGACAACCATCAGCAGACAGTGCCGATGGTTCTGACAACAATACTCTTAAGAAGAGACGACCTGCACCTCCTCCCCCTCCAGGTGGTAAGAAAGAACCCACACAAGATGGACAGTTGCTCAAACCCTCTACTGAGGGTGTTTCACGCTCAGCACATGGTGTTTCCAAAAAGAGGAGAGCACCTGCACCCCCGCCAGCAGGGGGTGCTGCTCCTGGTCTACCCCCGATAGCAGATTCCACTCCAGAGGTGACTGTCAATGGTGGAAGTGAGTCGCCATCACTCTCCGATCAGAACAGACACATCTCATTTGGAGCTACAGAAGTGATTGACTCTGGGTCAGATACAGCTTTGGCTGCTTCACCTCATGACACACCCACTGACACACCCACTGACACACCCACAGACACACCTACAGACACACCCTCATCCACCTTAGATAGGAAGAAGGAAGGTGGTGATATTGCAACTGCTGATGATGTTCAAGTTGAAATAAATCTTGCTGAGCTGGATGAAGGTAATTAAACAATCACAGCAAAGATGCATAAGTGGTAGTTTATAAACTAAACAAATGAATTCAGCAATTACAGAATTTCTTTCGCTCTAGGCATTGAAAGCTTCTGAATTCTAGGTGATACCCTAGATGCAATTATAACTTTGGTAAAGTGAAATAAAGCAGTTAGTTGACAGAATAGCTTTTAGCCTAAGAATTCATGACTAAGGCAATAACACAAGTTAAGTTGTAGCTATATTGCTTGGCTGCTATTGCATGTTGCTTATGGCTTTAATTGTGTAATTTAGATTTAGTTATTTATGGTATGCATGTAATTTGCTTTGTGTAGAAGGGGCTACTGGTGTTGGTTGGATTCTTCTGTTTCAATGGGATTGTTAGGTGTCTCACATTTTTTATATATTGTATCATTCCAGTGCAACTATAATTCACAAATCTCACATTTGATATGTTATTATCCATGATCACATCACTCAACGTTATCATCACTTTCATGAACTGACATTTTTTTTTCTGCAAACTATGAAATATAACAGTTTTATTTTTACAATTATGTTGGTGATGGCTACAAATCAGTTTTTATTGAAATGCAAACTTTAGTGATTTTGATAAGTTTGTGACTCAGTTGAAAGAATCAATCTGTCTATGGTCAATTCAAGAAGATAACTAGGATTAGTAATTAAATAAATACCCATTGAAGAGATATCTACAAAACCTTTTTTTGTTTTGCACTCATCAAAGTGAACTGCATAAATAAATAGAAAGGTGGGATTGGATAAGATACAATGTGAATAGAAACTGAAGGAACAATGTGCATGAAAAATATGGTGTAGGGCCAATTTGCATGTTGCACGTTTTCATTTCTCAGTGCTTGATGAAGACATCCCCCCACCACCTGACTATGCCCCTCCTCCACCACCGATCTTTGACCCCCCTCCTCCCCCTGATGAGCCTCCCTCTCCTGGGGAACCTAAGGAAGATGTGGAGAGATTGATCCAGGAAGGGAGGTTGACACTATCCCCAGGGGTTGGTGGGCTTGAAGGCAATGATACAGCCAGTGAATGTTCCTCAGGTGAGACCCAGTACCATGGTTAGCCAGCATATTTATCATATTATCATTTTACATTTTCCCCATTTCTTGAATTTTTAAAACTCAGCTTTGCATGGTTGCATTAACACGCTCAAACTATTTTAACCAATGCTTTTTATCTTCATACCTTTTGAATTGTAAAGGCACAATCACACATCACTGATTGAGACGCCGATTCATGGCAATCCGCCATGAACCGCCAAAGACCGTGTTAACACTGTACACAAGCCCTAGTCATCCGCCACTCATCCGCCATCGCTTCTATACGGTTCATGGCGGTTTGAGAACCGCCGTGAACCGCTGTCTAAATCGGCGATGTGTGATTGCACATTACGTAATATGATGGTGGCTCGGGGATGAAATATACTGTCCCTTAGCCCAACTATACCTACATATATACATGTAAATATACATACAGGGTGTATACTTGTTGTACCCCCATTTATTTCTATTTAATGGTATCTACCATTTCAGATTTTTAAATGGTAATATTTGTGTTACATATTCTCTCTAACACATTGTCATTCTACTTGAATGACCCTTGAAATATCCCCTTTTCATGCTGTTAATTGTATTTTCACATTTTTTCCTCCTGTATTTGTTTAATAATGGGCAATATCATGGTGGTGGAATAATTTTTGGAATGATGGATAACACTTTTAACATCTGAACTTCTTTCATGAGAGTGTAATGTGACTGAAATATTCTTTCATTGTCACTTCATTACCAAAAATAATTATAATCATAACTTATCAAAACCAGTAGTGAATTCAAACAAAATCCTGCATAAAGATATATTTAACTGGTGACTTTGTAGGTATAGTCACTTCTCAGATATTTGAATTTAATCCATTTGGTAAATGCTTAAATTTTGAGAAAATCTTATTATTGCTGTGAAATTGCCCTTACATTAATGCTTCTCAGCAACCATTTCCTTTCCTGTTCTCATGCTAGTCCATTTTGATAGTTGATTTTTTATTTATGATTTATGATTTATAATCTAGGGAAAGCCTTTTATCTTTCCAATTCCTTTTAGTTTGAACTTTCATTAAGTGAAATGATTACCTTTTCAGGATCAAATAGGATATTTACCTTTTTGGTTTTACAGCATATCTTGGGTTTTCTAAATGCTTTTTGTATTCCTTCTTTTCCCCACGAGATATAGATGGAATAAAAGCTTTCATAAATCATTTGAATAGAGAAATGAGAGTTGATTCCTTGAATGCTGCAGTATCATACAGAGCTTGGCTATGAGCTGAGAATTTTGTTGTTTTAATTCATTCTGGTAATTTGCTTTCATCTTTTAAAAAATATTGATTATTTCTAACAGTAGTTTAAAATTAGATACATATAAATCTAGGCAGTATAAAATATAAAGTTACAAGATACAGGAGACAGCAAGAAAAGCTATTTTTGATTAATAAAGCTTTATTTTCTTAGCTATTTTGCTGCTATGATAATTATTTTATCAGTAAATGCTGTGATATATTCAATGTTATTGCTTTGCTTTTGTTTGATTTTGAATGTATTCTCTCCTACTGATCCCTATTGGAGATTTGCACTAAATCACTATACCATATTTTTTTCCTGAGCAATTGCATTGGTATGCAACACTACTGTATTATAGCATCCCTACCTGTACCTAAAAATTAATACCTCTATGATATATGCTAGTATGGTTAAGCAAGCCCATTATAACCACACCTGCCATAGCCTCACCCATCATAACTACACCCACCATAACCACTCCCACCATAGCCTCACCCAGAATAACCACACCCACCATAGCCTTACCCATAATAACCACACCCACCATAACCACACCCACCATAACCACATCCACCATAGCCTCACCCATAATAACCACACCCACCATAACCACACCCATCATAGTCGAACCCGATATAAACACACCCCTATGGTAACCACACCAATCGTAACCACCCTGTCATGACCACACCCATCATAACCACACCTATCTTAGCCACACCAAACATAACTACAGTCATCATAAACACACCCATCATAGCAAGCCTGTTATAACCACACCCACCATAGCCTCACCCATCATAACTACACCCAAAATAACTACACTTACCATAGCCTCACCCATAATCACCACACCCACCATAACCACACCCACCATAGCCTCACCCATAATAACCACACCCAGAATAACCACACCCACCATAGCCTCACTCATAATAACCACACCCACCATAACCACACCCACCTTAGCCTCACATATCATAACCACTCCCACCATAACCACACCCACCATAACCACACCCATCATAGTCGAACCCGTTACAAACACACCAATCGTAACCACCCTGTCATGCCCACACCCATCATAACCATACCTATCTTAGCCACACCAAACATAACTACAGCCATCATGAACACACCCATCATAACCACACCCATTGTAACCACCCCTCATAGCCACTCCCATCATAACCACCCAATCCTAACAACATCTATCATGACCACCGCCATAACCACACCCATCACAACCACAACCACACCACCCATCACACCCACATCCATTGTGACCACTCTCAGCATAACCACTCCCATTGTAATAACTTCCCAACATAACAACGCCAACAATAACCATTTTCATCAGGACCACACCCATTTTACTCTTCCCATCATAACCCCACCCATTATAGCCTCCCCTTCTAACCCCACCCATTATAACCCCACTCTTCAAAAGTGCATCCTTACTGTCCCTAATCCCATCTTGACTGACAATCTTGCATCCTGCAGACCATGATGTAGCCAGTAGTCTTTGTGCCTCTGCTACATCTAGCCTGATACAAAGCATGGAGGCTGCTTTTGAAGAAGCCATAGCAGTGGGCAGGGAATGTAAGTTGTGTGTAGGTTGCTTGCTGTGTTTGTTCATGTTCAGGCATTCATGTTGCTCTTTCTCAAAACTTCTTTGTGGCCTCTGGTTGTTTAGTAAATATGATCGTGTGATTGGCCTGTGGTCCATTTGCAAAAGGATTTCCAATTCAAAATACAAGTGTCTCACCCCTTGTGTAATCATTGTGGTTACGCTAGCATATAAGCACTCACTATGAACATGACGGACAAAGAAAGTGGACAAAATAAACAACCCCTCATTCTACCCTTCACAATGGTTCTGGTAGTCAAAAGAACATCTCTTCACTGCTATTGTCTTAAATATGTGGAACAGGTGTCACATGCATATTCACCTGGAACTACATGATTAAACATAATAGCTGTGAAGGTAGGAGCTTTTGACTACCAGAACCATTGTGAAGGGTAGAATGAGAGGTTGTTTATTTTGTCCACTTTCTTTGTCCGCCATGTTCATAGTGACTGAATAGAATTAATTATTTCTACAAAATGGAGAAGAGCTGCTATAGGAGTCAAAGGTTATACACTTTAACAAAGAATATTCAGAACAAGAAATGTGTATTGATATTGTAATAATCCATGATGATGACATTCTCCCAAAACATAGACCAATCAACCAAACCTGTAGCAGAGACAAATCTGACATGTTCTGGTGTGAAATTCTCTTACTGAGCCATCTCTAATTATGATGGCTTGATGAGAATAATATACTGTATGTTTTGAAAATAACAAAGACAATATGATCATATTCTGTATCTTTACCCAGCTGATATGCTGTATTTATCTTTACCCATCTGATATTTTGTATTTATCTTACCAATGTGTACATTTTTAGAGAAGTAACAAAGTAATGCTCCGTGATAATTTTTCAAGATGACTTTCTGGGAAATTATTCTAATTAAAGTATAAGGTTTAAAGCTTCATGAGAGATCTTCCGATCTTTATTGATAAGATCAGACTAATCAATATTTATGCCAGAGACCTGAGAATCATGTAATAATGGGGTTTATGATTATATAGGGCCATCAGTTTGGGTATTAGTGATACAATTTCAAATGACTCCTTCGATATCGCTTATTTGCCAGCGATTCAACAAAGTGCAACTTACACTGTTCATATGTGGAACCACGTTTAGATTTAGAAGTGTATGCAGCATGTTTATTACGTGTGTTATAGGCATGCAACTATTGTCTACGAGCTTTTATCACAGTCTACCAACATTTTATGATCCCAAGTTACGTGTACATGAGTGATGAAGTTGCTATTTTCATGCCAGTTTGGAGTGATATTATTTGAGCAAGAGAGGTAGCAAAGACATACAGACAGATTAAAGTCCAATGCCTGCTTATTTTGGACTCGATTATTGACACTGCTTTTATACTGTACTACTTTAGACATTTGAAGCATGTACATTTATGTGCTCTTTGTATTAGAATCTCATGCTGTAGCATTATAAATATTGATACATTTAAGTACGGTAATATTGTGTATTTTATTTCCACTGCGCAATAGAATGTCATTACACAGTATTGATGCAGCGAATGTGCTTTATAGAATCGGCATTGAAAATAATTGATGCATTTAAATACATACTATGTAGTAGAAATATCATGCTGTAGCATTTGAAATATTGATTTAGTTCAATTCTTGAAATAATCATTGAATGCAAATCATTTTGCTGCTGTATTTTCTTAACACTTTCAAAATTACTGATAATTAGCTAAAATGACATATATTTCTCTCTAGTTTGATAAGAGTTCATATATTTCTCTCTCTCTCTCACTCTCTCTCTATCTCTCTCTTTCTCTCTCACTCTCTGATGATACACTCTATGGTTTCTGTGTGTGTGTGTGTTTTCATCTGAACCACAGTAAATTCAGTAGGAAACTGAAGAAAAATTTTGCAAAATGATTAACTTTTTGACATGCCAAATACAAACAAAACAATGTATACAGGTCAAGGCATTGTCTGTAAGAAGAAGAAGCAAAGGACTCTTGAAATAAGTATAATGTATTGTGTGTCCTGACATTGTATGAAAGGATTTTTTCCCTAAAAAGATAGTCACGGTAAAGCAATGCTTTGTTTATGTTCACCATTAGTATTTTGTTTGTTTGCTTGTTATGTTTTTTTTTTGCTTGTTATGTTTGTTTTGTTTTTGTTTGTTTGCTTGTTATGTTCATTTTGTTTTTGTTTATTTTTTTTGTTTGATCTGCATGGCATAATAAATACTCTACCTGCTTTATGCGCTAACTACCCTTTGCTTGCTTTTAATACTTTCTTTTCTCTGCGTGAATCAACTGCATTATGAGTATTGATTTGATCATTACACTTACATCTTTCACTTTCAGACAATAATCTTTAAAATTGGATTGCCCGATATTTGCTTCAGGATTCTTTCAAAGTTAATACATTTAATGCTAGGATCAGCATTGGGTTAAAAGAGGTTGAAGGTAAAGATTAATGACATTGTTTGTTCCAGGACTGAAGTTATTAACTTAGTTAAAAGTATTGTCCCTAGAGCAAAAGTTGAAGGAGCATGTATGTTGATAAGGTTCTCATTGCTTCGTGTCATATGCAGAACCGTGACAGTAAGTAATTATTTTAACCTGCCATTTTGCCCATATCATGAAAATGATTATACTGAAGATTCTTGTTTGACTCTTTGAGGATTGGAAAGGGATAGGGAGTAGATGTAAACTGCCTTTTTTAAACCACTCAGACTGTACCAGTAATCACATAATGGTCCTTGTAATCCACAGCACAGAAATTTTAGCAAATTAAGGCATAATACCTTGCATACCTTTTTTTTTTTATTTGAGGTCTTTTAAAAAACCTCTTTAAAGCTCCATTTTATCAGACCTCTGTTGAGTTCTACTTAGGGCTGTTTATCAATACTGTTTCTTCGAGAAATCTAATGAAGTGTTACCATTTTTGTCCCCCTTAGCTATGACCAATGAAGTACCAACAGGTCAAGAAGTAAGTGTATCAGAGATCAACACTGCTAGCATCGACCAATCAATGCCAGAAGATCCAGAATCTGGAGAGAAAGTTCAGGTTGATTCTTCTCTGACCAATTTGGAGGAAGCTACCACAGAAGCTGAGACAAATGAAATACAAACCAACCAATCAGAGCATATGACAGAAGATGGCCAAGAAGGTAAGATTCACTGTGAAATGTGGGTATACATTTAAACAATCCAATAATACTTATATTTTGTCTCAGAATCTGTTTCTGCCTGGTTATGATATGATTCAGTGTTTCATAGTTTTGGCATTTGTAGACTTGTGATATATATTAATCAGCTATATCCTGATTTGGCTTGATGGTTTCCTTTATGTGCTAGTTACTGTGTTATTTGCTGTCATATTAATCTAGTTTTAATTCATCTGATATTGCTGTATATAACATTTCTAATTTAACCCTTGTAAATATGAAATTGAGGATCATTTCAGTGTCTGTTTATTTTGATCTAATCCTTAATACAACTACCCTTCTGGTTTTCTATAATCCATTTCAAATTTCCTTTGATCCTCTTTGCACTCCACTTTCCAAATCATACTACTCTGTGGTACTGTGTAGAAGTGGCTGTTTTCAAACTTAATAGGGAGTTAGGAATTGAAAACTTTCTTGTATTTTGTAAGCTTTGTAAGCTCCTGTAAGCTTCAGGAGAAAGGATAGCCCAACCAAAACATTAATGTGTTAAAAAAACAATTGATCAATTATCAGAGGAAAAATGTTTATTTAAAAAACTAGTGCTGAACCATGCCAAAGTGGAGAATCGATAAACATCAGTCAAGTAATTGGATTGTTTTGTGCCTAAGTCTGAGTTCGTTCCTAATAACTCATAGTCCTTGATATCTTTCTTGTTCTAAGACTAATTTGCTTCACTGTAACATGCAATGAATATGACTACTCTTAATACATTATCCTAATGGTTTGTTTTGTTCATTTGCTTTTCTCCCCTAACTTATAGTATAGCTTATATATCAAGGGTATAGACATCACTTGAATAACCATTACTTGTATAGAACAGCATGTAGCACTTCCACTACACTGAATATTGTAAATTGGTAATTGTGAAAATGATAGATTAAGGTATTAGAGAGGTTAGGTTTCCATGCTACCAACATGTACATGTAATATCTGTAAGGTAGACATCCAGGATAGCTTATAAGATGTAGATTCTAATTTCCATACAGTCCAGTAATTTGAGGTAAATAGCCAGGAAAACTTTATTACAATCGAATAGAGAGCCTTTATTCCTATAGTTTGAAGAGGGTAAGATTCGGTGCTAGAATGAATTAGGTGTTTCATACGTTCATATTTTTCTTTTTGGTGCCTAATTTCAAACAATGTTAAAATCTTCTCTATAAACAGAGCTATTTGATTAGATATAAATTTATATTGCATTACAAAGGTGTCGATTTTAAGGCATTTCCACCCACAGAAAATAGTGCTATATTAATCTAGAACATGTGTAGGAACAGGGCAATAAACATTCATTATGTCTCTCTCCAAATTAACAAGACGATTATCTTGAATGCCATCATTAAACATGATGATGTATGAAGAAATCTGTAGAGCATGACTTACTGTGAATGAAGTTAGTCAGGCACATCTAGAATGTCTGTAAGCATGTCTTTCTGTATCGGTATGTGTGTATGCATCTCTGTAGATATGATAGTCTCTTGCACCAGAGCAAATACACGCACCTCTACTGTCACATCTTTGCTTGATTGTTATTTGATATCTATCATCACATTTGATGTTCTTATTTCACTCTTTGCTTGCTGTTGTTATGCTCTGTCAATTGTGATTACGTTCTCTCTTTTTTCTCTCTGGCATGCTTCCTTCTTCCTCCTCACCCTCTTTGATTGCTTTAACTTTCCACTGCACCTCAGCTTCCTCACTACTTGTACTAACCTCGAACAACCAGCTTGATAGTGATTGTAATCAGACTAACACACTACAACAACAAAAGATAGAACTATCTAGACAATCCAGTGGTGGACCCACTACCAAACCCATTCCTAAACCTAGGATTGCTAAGATCTCACAGTCATCGAGTGAGAGTCAGCCTGATTCATCAAGGGATCGCAGTGTAAGTGATGTAGGCAGGAACCAGGATGCTCCGCTACCAAAGCCCAGAATGTCTCGTTTCCCTTCTGAGCCACAGCTAGGCACTCCCAACAAGGCGAACAGTGGTGCTACCAAAAAGTTCATCAAGCAAACATCTGTGGATCAGATCACTGGGCGTTATAAGAAAAGGAAAGCTCCAAGACGTCCTCCACCAATAGATCCTACCAGTAGCGTTGACAATGGAGAGGCATCTTCCTTGAGTGCTCTCCAGTCAGCATTCTTAGAAGCCTTTAACAAGCAGCAGGTTACCAAGACTGCTACAGCTCCTGTCATGAAACTCAGACCCTCAAGACCTCCTCCTTTACCTCCAACATTCAGGAAAGATAGAAGTGCCTCTACGACCGATGTCAAGTCTGTAAAATCGGTTCAGTTTGCTCCTGATATTAAGCAACCTCCTGTGAACCAGCAAACCAAAACCATCGATACCCCTAAAGTCGTGCCCAAACCAGTTGCTCCAGCTAGAAGAAAAAAGAAGAAATCATCTGATTCATTGAGTGATCAGCACTCACCCATTGATAAGGTGGTGGCAGATTCTGTGGAGAGGTCACCTACCCCAGCCACCAGACCAAGAAAGTCTCTGAAGAAATCAGAGACTGCATCTGAAAGACAGATGGAAGACAAACCTTCGATGATGTCTGTAGGTTCTCAAGGGAATCCTAATAAAATTCAAGTTGAGGTGGAGATAGTTGCTCCTCCTCGCCAGGTACAAGAAGATCAACTCTGTCCTGTGCCATCAGGATCAACAGAGGAAAGTAATCTTTGTCAAGATGACAATACAACAGTGAACAAAGTTTCAAAACCCAGACAATCAGCAGAAAAATCTGGAGATGTTGAGTCTCTCATTGTCCCTGCCATGCCTAAATCCCATCCTGACCTACAAAACTCTCTTAGTGGTGAACTAGAGGGTACATTGAAGAATCGTCTGATGGAACTGCACAAATCAATGAGATTAGAAGAGAGCTTCGACACCATCAACAGTAATGATGATGTGTTCTTAGATGATACCTTTGGTGATCCTCCATCTGAACCAGATGCCCGAAGTTCAGAGCAGTTGACCACATCTCTCGATTCTGCAGATGGTCAGCAACTCAATTCCTCTAATCTGCAAGAAAAGGGTGATAGCATCTCTTCCAGGCCATATGATTTGGAAGAGAAAAGAAAGGAGGAGGAGGAGAAGATCATAGGAGAATTGTCATCAGGAATTGGGAGTGAATGTGTCTCTACTGAAGCAGTGGTTGTGGAGGTTAATCCTAATAATGCTTCATCTCCTGTCATACCTAAAACTAAAGGTCAGCCTTTTATCATCTTCTCTTTATTTATTATCTGTTATGCTCTTACCCTGTCACATGCCCTAGATTCTTTGCCTCTCTTATTCCTTTGCACAGTCTTCTGTTCATAGTTCATCTTCTACCATTGTTGGTATTCTCACCACCCAGATGTCTCCACGCTCAAATTTTATTTATTTATTTTTAAAAAAATCTGATTCAATTAAAGCATTTAAAGTTCTGAGATTTCCTCACAGCCTTTGTTAACTATCCATGCCAGATTTTAGTTAGGTACTGGTACTTTATATTGACTTATCATATGCTATGCCATATTTTTTTTCTGCTAAAAGTCAGCTTACTAGTGGTATAATGACCTGCTTGCTAACTCTATTATCAATCATTAGTCCATGTATAATTCATCATCTGCATGAATTTCTTTCATCTTGCTAAAACCTGCTAAATGGGATTGTAGGTTATACTAATTCTGCCATCCACAAATTTGTATAAATTACCGAGAATTCAAAATGTGTTCACATTTCTTATTGCATGCTTAGTGTATATTAGTGTATATTTGATGTAGATTTTTGCTACACTCTTATAGAGTGGTGGGGATAGATTCTATTTTTAGCACTAGTGTAGTGTACTAGTAATCATTTGCTGGTATATTTGATGTATTCATACTTATACAGGAAATAGGTTTTTTACGAAATATTGAGCAGATTTATTCAAAGAAAAATGATTGAATTGAATGTCTCTCCATATTTTGAGCAGTACTTGAAATCCTAAACAATAGAATGGTTTAAAGTAAATTTCATGTCAGGTTTTATTGAGTGCTACATTGTATTTGTGATGCTATTGAAGTTTGAAATATAGATCATCAAGGAAAGCAGCATACACAGACACCAGGAGACTTATTTCTCTTTGAAAATGATATCTTTTAATTGATCATAAATAAATTTTCCAAATATTTTACAAAATCCTAGAGAAGATTTTCCTAAAAAGTGGCAAATTTCTCCTTTAGCACACAAAGAATATTATTTTCTTTTTACCCTCTTATATTCTTTTCCAAGCAATCTCAGATAGATTAATTAAATATTTATAGAAGGTAACTCAATTCAAAAAGAAATATTATGGATAAAATAGAATTTATATCATCCAAACCCACCCTGTTTTATCTCATGAGCAAGATTTGTCCAGTGGAAAGGGTTCAAACAGAAGATAAAACGGTCATCAAAATACCGTGTTATTATATATGGTATTTCTATGCGCTTGCGCACGCCTTGCGCCAGGCATGCAAAGTAAAATGTGCAGCTAGAAAGATAAAATAATTTGTTACAACAAAAGTTACAACAGAGATAAAACGATGTTCAGAATACTGATTTGCTACAATAGACTTAAAACAGAGTTAAAACAGCCTCAGAATACCACCCCTGGTCTTTGGTTTGCAGTGATCCTTGATCATGCTCTTTTGGATATAGTAATTCCTTTTTGTAAAAATCACTTGACTGTTTATAAAGCAGAATGTTCCTTTCCACAAATGTCTGAAAGAAAAAAATGTTTTTGGCACATTGATGGCTGTTTTTCTGTTATTATGACTTTAGTTCAGATATTTTAACAATGATTAGACTTTTCTCTAAATAATGGCCATCCGGAGTGTTTGCTTGAAGATTCCCTTCTGTGTTTTATTTCAAAGTGAGCCAGCTGCATTTTGGGACAGTTTTATCAAGAGAGTAATGTTTATTACACTGAAAACTTGATGAAATACCAATTAAAAGCAAATAAAGATACATTGAGATAATATGAATTTATTGCCGACTTGCTGTTAGATTATAATCTATCCCCGTTATTTCTTTTTTATCAAAGTTGAGTTGTCTTTTTGTTAAGACACTATACAATTTCACTATTTTTCATCATTCTCTCAAAAATGTTATGTAGAACGTCCAGTGGTTTCTTTTCTTTTCTTTTCTTTCCATGTGTCTTAGCTTGCCTTTCTTTTCTTCCTGCAGTGATCTGACTCAAATGCCTTTAACAAAATGTAGTATCAGGATTAAATGCCATAGACCTAACATGTTAATGTTTGCTTTATTTAATTTGCTTTGCAGACACTACTGACATAACAGAGAAGAGAGCAGCTCTTACTAAAATGATGAAACTAAGTCTGGATGAGGATAGTAAAGAGACTACTAGTTACTCACCAACCCCTCAAGGGGAAGAATCAGAAAGTGTATTGGAAGAGAAGTCCCTTACTGCTTTGGTAGGGGTTGTGACTAGAGAAGCAGTTGATGATCAGAGACAGCAAGAAGATGAAGACAAGAATAAAGAGACGCAAGACTTGGTAGAGGAATCTCCTAGTGTTGAGAAAGAGAAAGAAGATGAAAAGGAAAAATTGGAAGAAAAAGAAGAGGAAAAGGAAAAATTGGAAGAGAAAGAAGTGAATGAGAAAGAAGAGGAAGAGAAGAAAGATACAAAGCAACAAGATGGAAAATCAGATGAAATTGCCAAAGAAAAAGTTGAACAGCCAACCATGGAGCAGTTAACAGAACAATACAAACAACTTCAGCAGCAGATGGCTTTGCTGCAGCAACAGTTGGCACTGAATCCTACCTCAGCTGCCATGCAGATGAACCCTGCAATGGCATACCAGACCCAGACACAACAGATGCAACAAATGCAACAGCAGATCATGTTGCAGCAACAGTTGTTAATGCAACAACAGCAGACGATGGGTGGTTACGTCATGGTTCCTCAGCCAGGTGGAGGTATGATCATGTCCCCTCAACAGATGATGTATACCCCGATGGGTATGCAACCTGTTTCTGTCTTTGGACAGGTTACACCCCCTCAAGCTGTGTCCACTCCTGCTGTTGACCAACAAGATTCTCCGGTAGATACCAAGTCAGCTATCGATGAAGCTGATGCAGGGATCAAAGAAAAATCTAAAGAAACTCTTGGAGATCAACCTAATGAGGTAGTAACATCACAAGAAACTCCATTAAAGTCTCAGTCTGATGCAGCCACTGCTCCAAGTGGAAGACGGAATGTCTTTGCAGATATCCTCAAGAAGAAGAATGCTCCCAAATCCTCCTATGTTCTGTCTGCACAGAAAGAGGCTCAGAGACAACGCAGTGACTCAAGTTCATCCCTTACCTCTTCCTCCTCTAAGGATGGAACTGCTTCTCTCTCTATTGATGCCCCAAATTTAGAATTAAGAACTGAAACCAGTCCTCCTAGAAATGATTCCCTTGTCACCAATGGTCTTTCACCCACCTCATCTGAACCTTCCGTATCCTCAGCAGACAATACCCCCACCTCCCTATCCATATCAACATCCTTGTCTAACAATACTTCCCTTAATGAAAGCAATAATAACACATCCAAGAAAATCACACTCAGTGCCGAGACCAAACAGCCGAAAGTCACCAAGGATTCAGCGTCACCGCCCATCACCAACCAAGGGGTTAAGAAGATTCCTCCAGCCATCAGACCTAAACCCCAGAAAGGACCACGCCCATTCAGGCCTGCTTCCATGTATGCCAGGGTATCAGCTCCAGAGAGTCAAGGTGATGATGCCTCTAATTCACATGCCAGAAGAGTCACAGACTTCAGAACGGTAAATATTGCACCTTAAAAGTCTCAGTGGCGCAACATTTCGAGGGCGTTATTCTGGATTACAGACAGGGTAATTCCTCTTCTTCATATTGTAGCCTAAAAATTGTGATATATGCCAAATTATCTGATGAAAATCAAGACTTAGTGACCTAAGCAAGATCCCACGATGCATCGTGCCAGACTTGCGAGAATGAACTTCTGAAACATAATTGCCGAACGAATCAAACAAAATTTTGTTCTATATCAGCAATCTTCTGGCTTTTGAAAACATGGCAAATGCTTAATGCATCTCTGGATGAGATACTTTATAAATCTCAGTGGGTAACATGCCCTGTCCATCTGCGTTTGTAATTCTGAATAGACCCTCTAAATGTTGTGTCGCACAGACTTTTACAAGACGCAAGTCTGCTGAGAGCCAACTTTTTTACTTCTCAACAACATAACAACATGGGTAGCATCATAAAAGTGCTGATAATACATAGTAATAGTTTTCAGAATGAGTAGACAAAGAAGCTAGCTTAAAAGTTGTTTGCTTTGGCAAAAAAATCACAAAAAAAGAAAAGAAGAGAAGTAGTTCTTTTTCTAACAATGTATAAAAGACAAGAAAAGAAAAGAAAAACAGTTATTTTGGCAAGCTTTCTGTTGCTCTTCTGCAGACTTCAACAAAACTAAATGAAAAAATTACAGTATCATGATTGGCAAGGGTAATAAAACATCTAAAACAATTTTATAGAAAAGTTGCTTCATATGTTCCCTTTTTAAAAAAATGCCCTTTTTATGCATTTTTTTGAAGAGATAGACAAAGATAGCATAGCATGTTCTGGATGCCTATTCCTTTTGCATTTGTGGAAAACCTTGAACTTGCTATTAATGTGTATGATCCTATGAAAATTATGCATCATCATTGTGTGTTAGTATGTCTATAGTACTAATACTGCATAGCTATCACAATATGTTTTTTATGCATAGCTTATCACTTTGTAATATATTGAGATGTATCACTCCCATATATTTGCATGGCAAGGAGTCAGTCATAGATAATATTCTGTGTACTATCTTATCAAACTACCTACTTTTAGGGAGGCTAATATCAGACAAATATTATATAGTCATATTTGAAAATATCCAACATTGTTCAAAATGGGAAGCTCTTTGATATTTTTTTATAGTATTATTATATGACTTGACTCATGTTTTTTTTTTTCAGAAAGTCATAAATTTTGAGAAGTAAGATATCTATCAAGATATACTATTGCATAGTTGAAAACTTGCAATTTGATTCTCATCCATAATACAGATTTAAGCTCAGTTTGATGTAAAAGAAGCCTTTCAAACAATAAAGAATTAGTTGATGAATGCAATAATTACATGAAATTAATTTTAACGCAGTCATATAATATTCTTCCTCTGCAGTATCTATCATTTTTAAAATTCGCATTTAAATCTTCATTTAAGTGTATTACTTTTCATGAAAGTCGTTCAAGAATGTTTAAGAATGTTTATGCCATTGTTGGTACAGGAAAATGAAAAATGATGAAGACGTCATTACATTGGGTAGGTAGGTAAACAGGAAGGTATTTTACAATGCACTTATTTTCAGCTTGCCATCTCTTTTGCTAGAAACAAGCAAACTCTCATCTTCATGAAAATTTTGCTGAACATGTCATCTTTTAGGGCCACATGGTTTTTATTTTAGGGCAGTTGGATAGTGTGTTGGGCAAAGTAACATTTACTGCATGTATGTAGTGATAGTGAATTTGTGACACAACATTTGATTGTGTTTGTGATGTAAAGACAATCGTTTGATTAAAATTTAGTTTCCTGTGATTTCTGTGTAGTAGGGATACAACCTGAAATGTACCCACCAAACAATGTGAGGACATTAAAACGGGATCAGTCAAACACTCATACACAGCCACCCACACATACACACTTATACATATATGTAATGATGCATATTGATGGTTTACATGTTTATGACAGATCCATAGTACATCACCAGTGGTTTTAACTGTATAAAACGAAAGTTGCAAAAACCATCAAACTCAACAATTTTTATTTATTTTTTTTTTTGGGGGGGGGGGGGTAGGGGATGATTGACACAATTCTATCAGCAAAAATGTTCATTTATTCCCAAATGTGCTGATAAGCTGAAATCGACTAACTTTTCTGTAATATGATATTGAGGTACATGTATGGATGACAAAATAACCTAAATATGATAAAGGCCAGCTTGCCGGTATACCAGCAGAAATCTAAAAAAGGGAAGGGAGGTACTTAATTCATTGTTAACTACCAATAAATTATGTTTCTATAACATATTTTCTCCTTCAAACTTAATCATCATAAACTTGTAGACTGTCTGTTTAGGTTGTTGGGGGTACTGTGTTGTTATGTTTATTTGTACCAGTAGTTGATTTTGTTATTATTATTGTTATTATTATTGTTGTTATTATTGTTATTATTATTTTATTTTTGTTTTCAATTTTTATTTATTATTATTTTTTTTTGTAATGTCCCCTTTGTGGCTTTAGATGTTGTTAATTGTTAAAATTAAAGTAATTATATGTTAATTGATATCACGCAAATTGCATCTATTTGATTCTGAGATATTTGAAGAAATCGTATTCTGATACCAGTTTTATTAGAATCATGGAACCCGGGATATTGGTGTATAGAATTTTGGTATCGAGGAAATAAATGTGTCTAAAAATCTCAACTTTTATTTAGTAAAAGAGGAATATGATGGATACTAATATGTTTTTTATCCATTGACCCACTAAGTCATGTTCTAATGTTTTATGGGAAAGCTTTGGTAACCTAGACAAAGTAACATTTGGATCGAGACGGTGGTTTATCCCTTTCATGGATTGCAGACCTGTTTCTGTGTTTTTTCTTCGTTAATATTTCCAAATATCATTAGTGGCTGGATGGGCATCCCTTGAAATATTGCTTTCTTAAGTGTTGTCCATCCCTTTCCAATCTTAGATTCATTGTGTGGATATGGGAAGTTTTGTGCTGGTCTATAATACAGATGTGCTTGATTTTTGTTGATTTTGAATTGAATTTGTATTTCATAATGCTATCATCATTGTTAGAAATTCTCAGAACACCCCCTGTCCCTTTCACCCACTGCATGTGTTAAGATAGTTATGTATTGTCCACCAAATCTCCCAAAGCTTATTGTAAACCAGAAATTTTTGCATGCATGAAACTTTGGGATCGCTTGGGATTTAAGAAAGTGTCATGCCTTGAAATGTTGAAATTCCAGTTGGCGCAATAAGCAATTTCGCTATGATCTTATGACCTTTTTAACAATCTGCAATAAGATTACATGACAAAAAGTTTCTGGTTTTAGGATATGCCATCCAATGTAACACAGCAATGTCTAAAGCCTGGCGCACACTATATGATCCGACTGCGGTCCAATTTTTAAACAAATGGCATTTTGCATTAAATATGAAAGTTTAAACAAGTAAAATTAACTTATTTGAAGTTCGGAATAATTACAGCAATACTAAAATCGAAATTTTAGTAAACTGCAAGCCTTGTGGTCGGAGTTAAGGCCAAATCGGCTTCAAATCGCAGCCGATTGCAAGATTGCTATGACGTTACTATGATTTTGAATTTAGTTTGATTTTTATTCCTACAGGGAGGCTCGCATTAGCCCTGAATTTTGATGTTAATATTCATATGACTATTCAGAACTTTGATCGTTAAGATTTTTTCATACGTGAATGTTCATATCAAATGCTATAGCAAAATTTTCCAAAATCGGATTGTAGATGGATCGTATAGTGTGCGCCTGGCTTTAAAGCTCCTAATGTCAAATTAAATAAATCCATTGATGTGGATAAAATACTTACAATAGAACCTAGTTAAAACAAACTCCATTGCCCATATTCTGCTAATTCATTTATACCCATGCTTGGCCTGTAAAGTCGTGTTTAATCGAAAGAAGATTTTGACTTTCCTCAGTTTCATTTGTGTGGGTACCAAGAGTCCTATGTTATTTGCTAACTGTTTCCATGGGAAAATTAAACAAGAAAGAAAATGATAAGTCCTAATTTGTAAATGAATAATTCTGGCTAAATACACTCTCAGGCTAGGTTTTTTTTATATGTCTAGTGTATGTAAATACTCAAGATGACATTTGAATATTTGCTTCGAAGTAAAATCTCATCCATGTGCCCTACATGACCCAATGATTAGCATGCTTAGTAATAGAGCTTAACACGTATCAAATACTGGTATTCCTCAACATTTACCCTTCACTCCTTAAGTTAAGCATATGCATGTCATCCGCTTCAAGCCAGAAAGGTGTTAATCATATACTTAAGTTAGGAGTTAATACCCTTCTGGTTCTCCAAAACGATACCAGAACTATTTGAGCACCATTTTTTTTTGGTTCCTGTTGGTGTATTCATATACCAACAGACTAGACATAAGGAGTGTGCATGCGTGCATGACTCACCAAACCGTACTGAAGACCTACCAAGTCTCACGCCTCCAGTGTGAGACTCACGCCTCAGCACCTCATCTCAAGCTCACATGCCCAGCATCCATTTTCTCACGCCTCCAGGCTCGGCAAGGAAAAAAAAAAAAAAAAAAAAGACCGCAAAATAGGTAAAATCGCTTTGAAACATATGTATGGAACATATTTACAAGTATGCACATGGATTCATAGACTGAATAAAAACGGTTACTTGTACCTCATACAACCTTACACAGACTATTCCAGCCTTCATTTTTTCTGTTCAATGATCCAATGAATGCAAAATTATGTTATTGTTATCATCAAGTTATGGGGGCAGCCCCCCACCCTCTCATGGTTGGGACATTTTTGAATTTGGTGTATGAAATTTGATGTATACCTTTAATGCAGTTTCATCAATAAAATTGCAATTTTATTTTAAAAAACCTGAAATTTGGTGCATACCTGTAATGCAATTTCATTAACAAAATTGCCTCACAGGTATGCACCAAATCTCATAATTTCATATTCCAAATTCAAAAATCTCCCTACCATGGGAGGGGGAGACTGCCCCCCACACCCTCCCCCACTCAGTCGCTTCGCTTCTTCACAGGGTCTCACTCCCAGCCACTTCACAAACTTGGCATCTCTGGTACTGTGTGTATTGGCGTATCACGCAGCGGGAGGCACATAACAGCATTTTTAAATTTGAGCAAAGCGGTCTCTCGTGAGACGAAAGATAATAAAATCGCCGTTTGCGTCTAACTTACAGTTTTTCATTCCAAATTATGGTTGGTTTCAGGGTTTTTGAGTACAAATACAAGTACTCATACACATGTTTCATCTTAGTTTGAGAATTTTTTAAATCAGCTGCTCACAAAGTTAGCCAGTGCCTTTAATTGATAGTTTTTATTAGGTAGAACATGCAACACATCATTACCCCAGCACCCATTCAGCCTATCATCTTATAGCAAGAGAATGTTTAGTATCACTCCTTTTAAATACAATCCTCTTTGAGATTCCCCTGCTTAAAATTATGATAATGTAGGAGTTTAAACACAATTGTATTTTTAGAACATGCATGCCTAGATGGTAAGTATCCAGGAATCAAACTGCCCTATCAGATTGTAGTGCAACTAATATTTGCAGTGCTTTGCTTTGAATTCCTAATTTTTAGTCATTATATTGCTCTTCATGATTGTTAATTCCTCTATTTTTTTTATTCTAAAGAATGTTTAGAAATATATAGACTACATTTTACTCTCTTGTTTGTACATATATTTGTAGAAAAAAACAAAAAACAAAGAGAGTTCTATATTTAGTAATCAGTAATTCAGTTGATTCTTGACTTCCTTTATCCACCAGTCAGATTAAAGGAATAGAGGATGAAGTAGATGAGATTGAATATAATCAATTACTTTTCCTCTACTTTCCATACAGATGTTCATGATGGAGAAATGAAGTTACTACCACTCAAATGTGAGCAAACAGAAAGCACCAGATTCTGATACAACCTTGCTTGACAAACTTGCCTGGAAAGATTTCAAGGTCCTTCCCCATACAAAAAAAGAGACTACCACTACTTTGCCAATATTGAGTAGGAATGATTAGAGTATAGTAATATTTCATTGTGAAAGGTGTTAGATTGATGTGATAAATGAATGTATTGCTGACACACAGATATGTGCTGTGTGAGTGAAGCTGATACATTGCAGAGTTTTCTGCAATACATTCTGTGACATATGACTTTCTGCCACACAAAGTCTGAGATACACTACTTTCTAACACTAAAAGTCTGTGACATACTACTTTCTGCCACCCAAAGTGTGTAACATACTACTATCTGCCACCCAAAATCTGTGACATACTCTTTTCTGCAACCAAAAGTCTGTGACATGCTACTTTCTGCCACCCTGAGTCTGACATAAGACTTTCTGCCACCCAAAGTCTGTGACATATGACTTTCTACCAGCCAGTGCCCTTGACAGTAGACAGTATACCCAGCAACATTATTTGGAAATTTTACAAAAAGAGGAATACCATGGCCTGGAGCATACTTGTGCCGAGCTCATCTCAATAATCATTAGATTTTTAAAATAAAACATGAATAGAATGGAAGATAATATAATCACTGTATTCAGAATAGATGTATTCAGTATTAGTTATGTCACGAATGTCATTGTGGTAGGACATCTGTACAAAAACTGAATAGAGGCTTGTCATATTGATAATTGTTTCACAGACAAACTAAGATTTCTAATTCAAAGGTTATCAATTTTAAAGATAGTAATTGATTTCACTTGATATCAATATGAGTGAGATTTTCTGTGAATGCATTAAACACCTTGATGTGTGAGAGACCAAAGTGATTTATGTGGCCTTCATGTGTATTGCATGCAGAGGAAGCCAATAATTACTAGCCTTTACACAAGGTCCTGCTGCTCCTGATACTAAGAACAACTGATGTGAGAAGACATGCTGTATAAAAGGAAGACAGCTTAAAGGAGAATGCAACCCAGGCATCAGTGTGCTCTTAGTGAATGGGGATGACCAAGAAGAGAAAACAGTGAAAGTTTGAGCAAAATCGGACAATCTGTTCAAAAGTTATGAATTTTGAAAGTTTCAGTAAATCCCTATTTTAGGGATCCTTGAGTTGGCAACTTTGCCAGCATCTATGATGTCATCGTGGACAACTCTCCATTCATTTTGTGCATAAATCTTCAAAAAATTGATTTTTATGAAATTTCAAGTCAGGAATCAACATAATTCTTCTCAAAATGTTTGCAGAATTGATGTACCCATGTCATACTCAAACAATAAATCCAAAAAAATTATATTTTTCTTGAATATGAAGAAAATGTGAAATTCTGTGTACAAAATGAATGGAGAGTTGTCCACGATGACATCACAGATGCTGGTGGAGTTGCCAAGTCAAGGATCCCCATAATAAGGATTTATTTAAACTTTCAAAGTTCATAACTCTTGAACAGAATGTCCGATTTTTCTCAAACTTTCACTTTTTACTCTTCTTGTTCTTCTTCATTCACTGGAAGCACACTGATGTCTGGGTTGCATTCTCCTTTAAATACATGATATTGTGGGAAGTATAATGCTCAAGCAATTGCTCTAATACAAATCATATCCAGGACATTGTGTATTTAGCACACATGTAAATCAGGTTGTTTGCATCAGTTGTCTGGCACAGGAACGGCAAGTTGGACACTGCAACAGTAGGCTACCGTATGTGCTCTCATTATTTTGCTTGAATGATTATTGCTTTATCGTTTACTTATTAATGAGCATTATTTGCTTATTAATGAGTATTATACCTGTATGGATGTATCTTCCCTGATGACTACATTAATTGCAATCTTTTCATGTCAGTTGTTTCTTGTATGATACCATGTTTTAAGGCTAGCTATTAAACATGAAATCGTCCTGTTAACAACGCTCAGTTTTCAGCAGGTTGAGTAGGACCATAATCCTTGTACATTTGCAAAAAAAATTATGTGATTTTCTTGTGTATTTTATATCCACATAGAGCTTTCACAAAGTAATTGCCTAAAATCATACATGTTTTATAGACTAAAATAAAGATTCTACAATAAACTGTAAATGAGGTGTTTAGTATTGGAATTCATGAGACTTCCTTTAAAAAGCACTTCAAAATTTCATTGATCAGCTTGTCTCAGTTGTGACTTGTTGGAAGTTTTATTTTCAGTTTAAATTGATACTGATTTCAAGCTTGTAGAAGTCTTCTTGTTGAAAGCATGACCTTAAAAATAGAGGATTGTTGGAGATTTTAGAACCAACTGGAAACAAAATCCTGCCATATTTTTCTAATCAGGTGCTAGCTTACCAAAATTAGTCACCAAAAAAGTGAAAGCGCCATTGCTATATTTTAGTACCATATAAAAGTATTTTGTATTTGAAATGCCAAACTTATGTTCATGTGCCTGTTCCAGTTGGAAGTTAGAAGTAATGAAAATAACCAAAACATTATTCGCTAAATCCAAAACCAAATTAAAGGTTATTTTCATTTTACTTATTCATAACTTTTTGTTTGTCAAGAAAAGAATGCCCAAACAAGCCTTGTTGAATGTAATACACTTCATTTCTGACTTTATATTCAATATTAATAAATGGAAAGAACTATAAATGAACATATCCAATTCAAAATGAATGATGGGTTTTGTAGATAATCTGATACACTGAAGAGTTTTTAGAGAATTATATTTATCGTATTTTGTTAGTTGTGTATTTTGAAATATAGTTGTTCTTGTTTTCTATATGTTCCTTTTTATATATTTTATCAACTGTAGAAACCTCCCTCTTATTCTATGTTTATGTCTCTGTTTTTATGTTGGTGCTTAATCTTTTAATCTACTTGATTAAATAACCTGCAATTGAAAGGGATATATCTGAGGAATGCAAGTGATAGTATATTGTGCAAGGGATAGTTGGGTGTTGGCACTATATTTTTCAGTGTTGTTAAGCTGTCACATAATACTGCCATCTGATCAGTGATATGTTGATAGAAATACTTTTTGGAGATATATTTGACAAATTCTGTTTATTCATCTATTTATCACTAAAATCATTCTGAACAGTACTGCTCTTATTTTCTTTTTGTATTAAATTTTTCTGAAGAAGACATATTAATTGTTATTTGAAAATTAAGTGAAGTATTTTTAGCTGTATTTCATATCAATTTGGCATGCAGATTAGATATTATTATCCAAACATATATCAGATATCGTATTCCTAAAAGGTTTTTTAAACATTATATTTTATCATTTAAAAGTAACTCTTTTACTGAAGTATAGCCTGTTAACAAATTACTTTGTCATTCATTTCGAATTGGATTATAATGTTGACACTGTCATTAGGAAGGTTATGCCAGATCAATATGTTAATTATGTTGGAAAATATTACATTCTAGTTAGTGTGATAAAAATGCATTACAGTATATGGGTCATTATATTCCATATTAACAGAATCACTAATGATTGATTTTGTTGTTTTTTTTACTTCTAAAGGGACAAACAATCAGGGTGTTTATGTTGGATTAATATCTGTTCAATATAAATCCATTATTTGTGAGTGATATTCATTGCATATATGCTATTTTTATCTCACAGATAAAACATGAATACATGTTTTGGTTCATGCCTTCATTTAAATTTCATGGATGTAATTTTCATACATTTGAAAATAATATGGTTTGAATTTCATGTACATTGTGATCAGTTTTCCTTTATAGCTTTGCATTTTATAATAATAGAAATATTCCATGCACAGCTTTGTATGTATAGCTCTGAAGGAAGGATCTCATTGAATGCATAAACATTTTATTTTACAGAATATATTGCAAAACATCAAAATCATGATACATACTGTGCATTTTATTGTATCATTTGTCTGTAGCAACTACATATACATGTAGATGGTTATGATTTTTCTATCTTATGAATTAAACAGATATTTATTCTTTCATTTACAATGTATTCCAAGAAATGTTCATGTTTATTAATTCCGAGTGAAGATTATTTATCCTGATCCATGGATGTATTCCAGAATTCTTCATTGTTTCAAAAGAAAACTATCTTGAAAAATAATCATGGATGGTTGGCTTTAGTGATTTATTGGGTCTCATTTAAACTGCTCTTTAATAATCATGTTCATTGTAGGCATAGAATAATTTTTTTATTAGGTGAGAGGGTGTGAGAAAAAAGTATATTTTATTTATGTCATACAGTGTATTCATCTATGTCAATTCCTGTATAATATATATACATGTATATGAAATAAACAGAGAATTCATACAATATGTGTTATCTTGTTATTTGTGTGTCATATCAAAGGCCATGTGTTGTCATGTTAAAAGAGAGATGGAACAAAACGTCCTGAAATTAATGCAGTTATGTTATCTAAACAGCCGTTTACTTTGAATCACATCTACAAGAGTTTAAAAGAGTTGCTGTTAATCAATTTGTCAATTTTCCAGAAACTGTACATTGCCTTTAATTAGAAGTGATATTTCCCCCATGACTGTTGGAGTGTTCATGTATTGAGGGAATGGATGTAATTAAGGAATAATCTGTTCATGATATTCTCAAATGACTGTTGCTGCTGCTGAAGATGATGATGGTGATGGTGATGCTGCTTCTGCTGCTGATGGTGATGATAATGGTGGTGGTGATGATGATGATTCTGATCAATGGAAGATTCTTGTATAGCTCTTATCAGGCACATTTGCCATTCCTGTCACTCCGTTATTATTACCCGAAACCCAAGGTGCCAGTAAAGAGTTCAAGCATTTCAAGAAATTTCTGTTTTGTGACTGAAATGTATACTTCATGCTTATATTTCAAGTCATTATACTCCATTAATGGACAACATTTAGAATGCCCAACTGAAAGTGAACACTTTATCTGAGAATGGGCGGTTCATTTACTACCCCCAGTTTGGGTTATATTTAACAACCTTTTTCTAAACTATGGACACTTTTCTTCTTTCCTGCATTCAAAGTCAAATTTATAATATATTAAGCAATATTTACCTCTCAAATATTCATCGCTTATTTAATAATACCCTTTCTCTGTGGTATAAAAATCCTGATAAAACATAATATGTATCTACTAGGTGTGAAGAAAAGAAGTCATACTTCACAGCCCGATTTTTTGAAAATGTAAAGTTAAAAGGATGTCATATTTTTTGGGATTAATTTTTGTGAATTTTCCTTCATTAATATTCATAAAACAATGTTCTGAATACATTATTAGATTTTTCTCACTTTGAAAAATTGATGCCACAAACTCTGTGTGTGTCGGAAATGAATTCAGAACCAGACAATTGCATTCATGCATTGCAGATGAAATTGCACTGCATCTCTTTCCATTCAGAGCATTATTTTACAAATATTAATGAAGCACAGTTTACAAAACTGAGTCAAAATAAATTTGACATCCTTTAACGTTACAGAGTAAGAAAATCAGGCTGATGCCACTAATGGCTTTAAAGTTATTAAAAATGATCAAAAGTGTTACATGTGGGGGTTTTTTTTACACCTAGCACATGCATGTACATCAAAGAAAGCACCATAAATCACAATACATTATTAGTATAAAGATTTTTTAATTCACAAATTTGAAGGAGAAATATTTACATAATGTATATTTCACAACAGAAGGGTTGTGGAAATATAAATCATTTCAGTCTGCAGCATACAAGTTTCTTGAATTGTTCTCCCAAGTCTGACATTTCTCTCTTTCAATGGTTCACTGGTGCTGTTCATTACAATTTAGGTCACTAAAAAAAAATCAGAACATAGAAGCTTGCTATGATAAACCTCTTGGGCTCATGAAATTAACCTGGTACATTCAAATTTTGTTTTATGAATGTTAAAATCAGAACATAGAAGCTTGCTATGACAAACCTCTTGGGCTCACAAAATTAACCTGGTACATTCAAATTTTGTTTTATGAATGTTCAAATCAGAACATAGAAGCTTGCTATGATAAACCTCTTGGGCTCACAAAATTAACTTGGTACATTCAAATTTTGTTTTATGAATGTTCAAATCAGAACATAGAAGCTTGCTATGACAAACCTCTTGGGCTCACAAAATTAACCTGGTACATTCAAATTTTGTTTTATGAATGTTAAAATCAGAACATAGAAGCTTGCTATGACAAACCTCTTGGGCTCACAAAATTAACCTGGTACATTCAAATTTTGTTTTATGAATGTTAAAATGATAGAATACAAAGAAGTGACATTAGCATAATAACCACTATGATGAGACTTAGTTATAATGGTTTCTCTGTAACAAAGGTACCAAAAGGTATCAAACGATAATTCATGATTTCATAGCTAATGATTCAATTCCAGAAACATGTAGCACTAATAAATTAACCCATTCGTGACAGGAATTATTTAAAGCCTAATTTGATCAGCTTTTATTCTTCAAATTGGCAACACCAACATTTTTATTTCATTGCTACATTTTTATTATAAAATGTCATGTATCTGAAATGAATATAAATTGACAGAAATTACGATGAGAAGTCAAAAAGTTGCCAATTTGCAGGGGAAAACGATGATTTTTAACTTTCTATCTCATTGCCAATTTAAGGATTTTAATGTTTATTTTCCTTTAAAAAATTTTCAGCATCAAACAACGAATATTGACGCAACCAAAATGGGCACAGTTTGTAGTAGAATTTTTTGCTCTTTCTGCTCATGTATTTGGTATGATTTTTAGAGCTTTGCATCAAAAGATATTAAACCAAACCACAAAATGTGGACCTATGTCATGAATGGGTTAAGCAAGAATACAAGAGGTGCATAGACTGTCATCCTACAAGAGTAGACCTTGGACCACTGATGAACCTTAAACATTCAACACTGACATGTTGGTCTTGTGTATATTTGTATATTTAGGTAACTTTCCAGGCTCCTAAGTCCACCAGTATGTCTCTTCAATAACCCAATATTCAAAGTTCTCTTCCGGATATTTTCTCAGAAATCTCAGTGTTCGTCTCAAGAATTCATTTATCTATGATAAATATTTTGTTCAAAAGTTTTCTTGCTATAAATCTATGAGCATCTTCTGGATAAAAGTTTATCTGAAATTTGCACTAGGATTTATGGCACCAAAGATAAATGGTTCGGGTTTAAGAGAAGCTAAAGTTCTGGGAGGAGGTCAAAAATAATTAGTGATCTTTCTCAGTGTTTTTACATCAGTTTGGAAAAATGTCATAGTACAAGAAAGATTACTCTGGAAATGCCCTCATATTCAAAATATGAAAAGGTACAGCTTGAGTGTTTGGAATGAACATTTGTGTGTAGTCCCATATACCTGTGTGTAAAACATGTGTTTTTCAACATGAATAAGTCAATTTCCTATTATAATGACGACCTGAAATCCTTGGGGTAAATTGTTATTTACTCTTTAATCAACATTTCCTTTAAAACAGTTTCTCCCAAACTGCATGACCATAGGAGCATTTCATCAACATTTCCTTTAAAACAGTTTCTCTCAAACTGCATGACCATAGGGGCATTTCATCAACATTTGTCCACTGACAAATTGTCAATGCTGACAACTTTATTATTATTCCAACAACTGATACCGTACAAGGCTAGTCAAAAATTGTTGGTTAAAACAGACTTAGTCAGTGAAAATCACTGACAAGACTTGATGAAATGCCCCCCCAGAACTAAAGTTTATCTTTAAGGCAAGGAACAGCACTGAGTCAAGAAATGAAATAAAGTATTCAACTAATGTATGTATGAAAGTAAATCACAGACTAAATTGTTGCTGAAGCATGTGTTGTTCATGTACAATCTGATGAAACTGTTCCAGATAAGACCATTTTCATGTTGATACAATCTAAAGACAAAAAAGTGAAATGCCATATTTGAGAGAGCTGCCTATTAAAAGGAATAAAAGGTTTTATCCAGATTGACAGTGTGGTGGAACAATGGGGAAATAAACCACTCTATCAATGTAACAGATCATAGTTTGACTGGTCCATCTTCTCCTTGCATGGCACATTCTGCAATGGAGATCTTCTTCTTTAACTTCTCCAGACCATCCTCTCCTCCTATCTTATTTTGGTTTCCATTCAGCAAGAAATGATGCATAAAAAGCCCCAGACCTTCTCTCATAACTCTCAGCTTGGTTACCATGGCTACCCCTCTAAAGATGGTTGCAATGAGATTATCTGGTTTCTCTAGGAGGAGATTCGTCAGTAGATTCCTCAGGAATCTTACCATCTGTTTGTTCATTTCTGAAAATTCTATAATCTAGAAGACAAAAAGATTACTTTCCATGAAATCATACAATAATCATATTTATTAGGTAGATTTTTATCTCAAAACTTTCAATTTCAATGATTATTTACAAGTAAATGTGTACCTGAAAAGAACATCAGGACTATCGTTATTATACCACTTAGAGCATGGCTGAAAAGGATACATCACCTTGATATTACAGTCTAATGAATATGTGTGCTCTTATGTTTGTAAATTCTTTGTTGCTTTTTTCGTTTTACTACCACTATATCAATCCCAACTATAAAAGTTTAAAAAAAACAAAAAAAAAAAACTGTGAGGGTCAGCTCAGTATAAAAGCATATTACCTCAATTTTACAAACAGTTGCTCTATATGGGACATTCAATTCCTAACTAAGATATTGTGTTGTTTTGCTTAAAACATACATAACAGAATTGTCTTTCAAAAAAGTAGCCTTTTGAGAGTCCATAAATAGTGGATAAATTTAAATATGCCTTCAACCAAAAGAGAATGTGATGTCCAGAAACATTTTCAAGGAATTTCACTAAAATTGCAGAAATGACAAAAACATTTCTTTGATATTCTAGTTCCAAGACAGACATAATAATAATACAAACCTTGAGAACTGAAAGAGGAAGAGCTTTAGATGATATGAGATGAGAGAGAAGTAGCGCTATGTTTTTGGAGGAAGAAGGACTCAACTCTTCTAACAGACGAATCTTATCCCATAAAGCAAACTGGAAGGCCATCTACAAGAAACATCAATAAAAAAACCCTTAAGACTTACATAATTGATACCCATTTATATACATCATTCTATTCCGTTTCCACAGATCACCCTACATGTAAAAATATGTTCCTGTATTGGGCTCTCTACAGTAACTGACTGCATAAATCTACAGACATGTAATATTGACGGATGTACTAAAAATCCTTTCCATATCAGAACTTTGAAGTGTTCAGTACAGCTAGGAATGAAAGAGCTGTTTGGAAAGTACATATTTCACAAGAGTAAAGTTCAACCTTGACACATTAGTTTACCTTTTCACCCTCTCATGGGAGCTAAAAAGAAACAATAACAATAAAAAAGCAGACAGCATATCACTTCTGACTACACTTCTCAATTTGATTCCAATAATTACAAATAGGGGATTGGAACAGTGACACAACAAAGAGAGTCTTAATTACCCTAAATTTCCTGTCAAAGTGACATAGTTTGTCGCTGAGGTATGCATAGTAAGGATTATAACAACGCTCCTGCTGGCAGCAGTCAAGGGTCACATGAATCACTTCCCTGTCACGACCTCCTTTTAGTCCAAGTCTAACCAGTTTCTCAAAAGCATCTGTGTAGTCCTAACAAAGAAATTCATATTAATATTAGTCATCAATTCTACAAATCACAAATTAACATTCATAAGAATTATCTGCATGAATACAATAAACCTCAACACATACATGCACCTTGTACAAATCTCAAAGAATTGATTGTAGTATTTCGGAGGAAGCACCATGAGTGGTGAGTTGGTAGATATCAGCGCTATAGAACTCATCACTGTCATCATCTTCATTATTAATATGATTATCACTGACATCATTATAATCATTATTATTAATATCATTGTTGATTTGGCGTCACCTGTGCCTGGGAGGGGAAAAGCGAATTGAATCACTGTAACCTGAGGTCTCTCCTCCCGATATCACTGATTGGGGGTTTGCAGGTGGACCACATACACCAGGGTTTCCCCCTACTCTGATACGAATAGTGCAGTGGGATCTTTAATGTGCAAAGGTGATGACTCTCCTTTACACGGGACCTCCATTTAACGTCCTATCCGAGGGACGGAGTGTTTTCCACTGTAGCATAGCCTGCGTCTATGAAACAGGGGAGGGGCACGATAACACACAACGTAGGCTTCAGTCATCCGCCTTGGCTGGACTCGAACCCACAGTCTTTTGGTTCGAAAGGCAGACTGAGCCAACTCGCTCCAATCAATAATATTATCTTTAACAATAATAATCATTATCATTGTTATCATTCTTCTTCTTCTCCTTCTTCTTCTTCTTATCACTATAATCATTGTTATTATTATTACCATTATTATTATCAAAACTGTTATCAATATAAAATGATTTATACTATAGGCCATATGCTCACCAAACCTGGAAACTGCAGCACACACTTTATAAAGGCAGACTACACTAAACCTGATTTGGATGGTCTTCAGACCAAGTTTTAGGTTTTCATTTTTTTGCCAATGCATGGCTACGATCCTTGGAGGGGTTACGGTTTTCATCTTTTCTAGGCTGAAAGACAATCACATAACCTGATCTTTTCACATTAACCTGTTGACTACTGAATTCTCAGGCTCCCAAACACCTAATACAGGAACCACCCTCCTTCCGTAGGGTTATATCAATGCTAACACACATATACCTCTGCTCCCAAACACCTAATATAGGAACCACCCTGCTTCCGTAGGGTTATATCAATGCTAACACACATATACCTCTGCTCCCAAACACCTAATACAGGAACCACCCTGCTTCCGTAGGGTTATATCAATGCTAACACACATATACCTCTGCTCCCATACACCTAATACAGGAACCACCCTGCTTCCGTAGGGTTATATCAATGCTAACACACATATACCTCTGCTCCCAAACACCTAATACAGGAACCACCCTCCTTCCGTAGGGTTATATCAATGCTAACACACATATACCTCTGCTCCCATACACCTAATACAGGAACCACCCTGCTTCCGTAGGGTTATATCAATGCTAACACACATATACCTCTGCCGTCATGATGATACTGAAGATGGTTCTCCTAATGTCTGTATTCATCCTCTGTTGGCGTGACAACTCACTAATCTTCTGACTGACTTCTTGATTTTTGCTAACCATCTCATCCAGCAGCTCAGAAGACTGGTCCCTGTATTCAACATGTATTGGCAATAATACCGGTAATCATAATTAATAGTGATACTTTGCTCTTGTACAGAGTGCACAGTGTTAATCACATGAAAGAAACCCTAACTGCTGGTGCAATCACTATTCATAATCACAGATATTCATACTATGACTTATCAGGTTTTCTTCAGTTGCCACCTTGCTCAATAAAATAATAAACTCTGATCATGGACAGCTTCACTGTGGCATTTTTGCTGCTTCACATTTCAAGTTTGCCCGTGCCCAAGTTTTAAATAAAATGGATGGTGAAACCAAGGTTTGATTCAATGGTCTCCATCCCAATTGAGCTCAATCAATCACATAAACTCCTAAACACCTAAACAACATTCATTCCAAACTAGCCAAAGACAATTTCAGACATGCCTTCACAATGAACAGTGCTTCAGTGCTTAGTCATTCTTTCAGTAAGCAGCCTCACCAAATAAAGAAGACATTGTCAACTATCCTATCATAATACATTGTAACTGATACAACTGTGCGTACAACGGATAAGCACAGCTAAAATATAATGAACATCTTCATGTCAATATTCAATGTCTATGTTAATGTATAGAAACTTCATGTATCACCCTAGTATAAGACTGAGCCAAAGAAATGTGCACAGTAAACTTTAATTAATTTTTTTTCAGTAATTAGTTTGAGGGTAGGAAAGGAAAACACATGGTCTGTTACCTGACATCCTGTTTAGGACCATGACCGCTCCAAGCTGATCCAACAATCCACCAGCGCCCTCTTTCATCGGCCATGATAAGATCAGCCAGAGCGATACGTAGTGTAGAATCACTGCATCCTACAACATACAGTATAGTCATGACACTAATTGATTAATGAAGAAATAAAATCTGAATCACAATTGCCTATGCTATGTACTGAATTTCTTTAAACATTTTATATATAATTCTATTGTTTTGTGGACAAGATTTTGGCAACAAGATAGGGTAATGAGGTAAATGTAGTAAGTACTGGTGTTATGACAAGGTTTGCATTAAGAACTACCTGCATACAATATGTCAGTTACCCCATTGCTCAGTAAATTCATGAATCTTGCATGTGTGAGGTCATCTGGCCAACACACTCTCGCTAGTCCCTTAACACCAGTCTGTGGCCAACACACTCTCGCTGGTCTCTTAACAACAGTCAGTGTTCCTAGTATCCAGCTGCAACACCTTGTCTGACAGCATTTGAAACCTACCTCTGTCTTTGATGATGGTTCTATGTAGTTTTCTCAGTCTATCAAGGTTTGAAGGGTCATAGTTTGGAATCTTGCGCAGATTGTTGTTACGTAAAGCACCAATAGTCTCCAGCATAAACTTCACTCTAGACCTGCACACAGAGTAATAAGATTAGTACAATCTACAACCATCCAAACTAAAAGTTTTTACTCTATACTATAATGTATTACATTATTTTTATGGTTTTGTGAACCCATGAGCGATTAAAGTTTGTACAGTTATAAGGTTTTTTTAAAAGTAAATTTTCTATTTTTCTTTTCTCTCCCCTTCATTTTAACCTCTTTTTTTGGGGGGGGGGGGGGGGGTGGTGGGCTGCAGTGGCTTGCAGCCTCCAGCAGAATTTGAAATCTGACATTTTTGTGTTGAATATGTAGTGGAATACTATTACAGGGACCTCCCGTATACATATGTCTCAGTGAAAAAATTTTGGCTAGCTCCAAGTACATGTTCATATACTTGCATTAACAGTATTATAATCAAGTAAGGTCATTTTCTGATTAAGATTACTGGTTGATTGGTTGAATCAATAACAGACTATAGTAAATGGACAGAATATATACCACCCCCCCCCCCCTTTCTCAGAGTACATAACCATTCTACACACTGTTGTCCGAGTTCATCTCACTTACTAAGGAAAATGGACAAAATATCTGACCCCCCCCCCCCCTTCTCAGAGTATATAACCATTCTACATACTGTTGTCTGAGTTCATCTGGACACTGATTTGCTTTGCTTTGAATGAGTAGGATGATTTCCTTGAGAGATGATGGATCATCTTTCCTTAGTGTGCTCCCTGCATCTATTAAACAAACATAAACAATACGATCATCTTTCCTTAGTGTGCTCCCTGCATCTATTAAACAAACATAAACAATACGATCATCTTTCCTTAATGTGCTCCCTGCATCTAATAAACAAACATAAACAATACGATCATCTTTCCTTAGTGTGCTCCCTGCATCTATTAAACAAACATAAACAATACGATCATCTTTCCTTAGTGTGCTCCCTGCATCTATTAAACAAACATAAACAATACGATCATCTTTCCTTAGTGTGCTCCCTGCATCTAATAAACAAACATAAACAATACGATCATCTTTCCTTAGTGTGCTCCCTGCATCTAATAAACAAACATAAACAATACGATCATCTTTCCTTAATGTGCTCCCTGCATCTAATAAACAAACATAAACAATACCATCATCTTTCCTTAGTGTGCTCCCTGCATCTAATAAACAAACATAAACAATACCATCATCTTTCCTTAGTGTGCTCCCTGCATCTAATAAACAAACATAAACAATAAAGGTCTGTCTGAGATCTGATTTATAGGTCTTTAGCTTCTACAAAGTGCTATAATATATTGCCTACACACATGTTCAACCCCCCCCCCCCCCACACACACAGACAAACAAAAGTGATGAGGTTTCCCATGATAAATCTGGCACAGTAAGGAATGGTATATTGGGGGTGGAGAAAGTAGCTTAAGCTATGTGAAACAAAAGCCTTCACATGGAAGAGGTAGGCTGGCAAAGACATCCTTATTTTTTCTGTTTTCTTCACACAGGATAGCCTGCTCAGTACATAAAACTACTTTACAAGAGAGCCCTGGACTAAAAGACTACATGTTCATCACAAGGATGTCAAATACACAAGCAATCACATTCGCAGCTTAGTGTGTAAATAATACCATAACTGCCTTTCCTTTTGTAGCATTTTCATACACTTCAATCAACATGATTATATTTTTTCTATTCCAGTTTCAATGTTTCTCAAGGCTTATCAACAATAAACTTACTTTTCAAGATTTGGAGCAGCATTTCAATGTGTCTCTCTGTGAAGCTTTCAGCCAGTTTCTTTATGAGGTCATAAATCAGCACACAATGCACTACCTAGTCAATGAGAAAAACACATTATTCCTTTCATTATACATACATACTCCACAAATTTATCAACATGGCCGGAGCAGTAGAGCTGTCAGTGAAGTGTAATTTAAAAGAATTTCAGAGGCAAGATTATGAGAAATCTGCATCAACACAAGTTAACTGATAAATGCTAACAATGATCACTTCACATGGTTTCTCAAAAACAGATGCAGACATTCCACTGCCAATTCTAGCACAAAATTACCCATTCCCCCCAAAAACGAGAAAAAAAGAAAAACAAAATCTAAGAAAATAAATAGTTTTTCCTTCTTACCTTGAAGTTATAAAGATGGACAAAGAGCATAATGATGTTGTCTATTTCCTTGCTGTCACCATAGTTACCATCGTCATGATGAATCCGATCAAAACGAGTTGCTATGGACTGTAATACATGGGCACCTGTAACATGATAAAAATTCAGTAAGTTGCCAATTTTCATGAAAAAATAGAGAATTCAAAATTTCTTAATGTTGCCCGTTCAAGAATTTCAATACTTATTTTGTTCAAAAAAATCTGGTATCAACAAACAGCAATGCTACAGAAATGTATAGAGTATATTATGTTTTCTCTAATCATGCATCATCCATGTTTTATTTTTTTCCATGACTCTGAATCAACAGATAATGGGCTCACCAAAAAACACAGCCAATCATTGCTAATAACTGTAAAAATAAAAGAGTGACATCAGTTTATCATTAATACAGGGTGTTCCTAAACAGGTAACCAAGTTCAAAGGTCACTGCCAATGACCGAGTTGTAAGATAGTATTTGACTTCTATCCCTTAATCAGTCACCTGATAATTAACTTTGTATGACACCTAATATTAAGTTGTATATCATCTGATACATACCCACTTCACTGCCAATGACTGAGTATAAAATAGTAATACTGACCTGTATCAGTCACCTGATAGCTGGCACATGTCACCTGATATTAAGTTGTATGTCATCTGATACATACCCACTTCACTTCCAATGACTGAGTGTAAGACAGCGATGAGAAGAACATGTTCCATGACTAGTCTGTCTGGTGTCATACTAACACTGATGCAAGCATCCTGAATTAATGCACTCAAACTCTCATTCATATCTGAAAATGAAATCGGTCTAACATTACTAAAATCATCGAATGGAAACAACATTTACAGGTACATAATCAGCTATTTTCGCATATTTCATAAGCTTTGACCTTTGACCTACATACTCCAAAATCAAACAAAGGGTGTATTTTGATATCATGTACCCTCATATCAAATTTCATGAAAATCTGTCAAACACTACAATTTATCGAATGGAAACCAGTGTTCATAAGATTTATTACAGAACGACAGCAGCATTTCTATATCCCCTCCCACTCTGACTTTGTCAGGGAGAGGATAATAATATCATATCAAATGCTCATCATAACATAAAACATTATAACAGTTGTTACTTATAATATAACACAAAATATCATGTGCATATTTATTTATAGCACAAATTACAATATCAATTGTTACTTAATCGTTACTTATAATAGAAATTCCAATTGGGTTTCTCAAATCTCCAATATTCAGCCATCAAAGTTATTGAAAGACTGTGTTCTTCTCTTTGTGATGAAGACATTTGTTGAAGACAAAAGTTCATTTATACATGTTAAATCAAATAAAAAAGAAGAATGTGCAGATTTCCCCGGGTGGAATTGCCCTACACTGCCCTACTGAAAATCTAATGTAATGGATCACACAATGAACATGGACCATTATACTGTTATTGTTACTTCATCTTTCAGCGACTTATAATTCTTCTCTCAAAAGAAAAACAAACACTTACCATTGCGGCTGTTGGTGAGATAGAGTTCCTCTATCTGGTTACAGATGGACAGAGCATTGCTTTCACTCAACCTGTGTATCATACAAAAAATATCATTCAGATTCTTTCAAGGTCAAGAGTCAGATCAAGAACCACAAGTCAAAGCATACTTAAACTTGCAAAACTGCATCAAATTTTGTTCTCTTAAATTATCCCCCTTTAGATACTACAAGGCCCTGTTTCCATCAATGTGAACCAAGGGTAAATGATTTCCAGAACTAGCGAGCCTGTTCTATCCTACCTATTGATAGCTCCTTTGATTTGTTTCCTCAGTCGATCCATCTTAGCTTTCTTCTCTGCATCTACTGATTGTCCCATCATTTCAGCTCTCTTATGAGGAGGAATGTAAGCAGATGTTTTCTCTTGCTTCTCACCAATCACGTTACCATAAAAGGATCCATCTTGAAACTCTTATTCCCATCATCTTCATCAGAATCATCAATGTCCTCTTCCTCCTCCTTTTCCTCCTCATCATCATCAGTGTTATGTTTACTTTGTTTGACATCTGTTTGAGATCTCTCTTTCTTCCCTTGTGAGAGGGACTTCTTTGAGAACATCTGAATATTTTCCCCTCTTCCACTTCTGTCTTCATCGGATGAGTCTGACTCGTCAACTTCCTCTGAAAGTCTTGACTTCTTTCTAGGTTCCAAATGCTCATCAGAAGCTTTCCTCTTTGCAGTCCTTTCCTCTCTTTGACTTTCCTCTGATGATTCATCCTCTGAATCATCACTATCTTCTTCTAATCTATCATCACCTTCATCTTCACTATTTTCATCACTTTTTTCAAAGTCCATCAACTCTTCATCCATAGCTGCTTCCAGGAGCTTTGGATCCACAATATCCAATAAATCTGGTGAGTTGATGTTAAGGATATAATACATGTACATGAAAGTGACTATATGAAATCAACAATTGTTCCATACCCACTTATCATCCTACATGTACATGTTGATTCTCGGAAACAACCTTGTTTTAATTTCTATTAATCATGGCTTGACATTAACAGCTGCCCGGGCCTGGGACTCACAGGTGCCCAAAAGTTAGGTCTTGAGTCTGGACCCCCCAAATTTGAAAGTTTTAACATGGGGCTCAATGCAAGTAGACCCTGAAATATCAGTCCAGACACCAGGTACTAAAAGAGTCAGTGTGGAGCCCTGTATCAGTTTTTAAAGGTTGTAGATCTACTTCAAGAAATACACAAGTATTTTGTTTTATTCTCAAAACATTAAGTATCAGCAAGGCTCAAATCTGACCCAATTTTTTACACACACACACACACACACGCACACACCCACACACACACACACACACACACACACGCACACACACACACACACACCCTCACATCTCATTTCCAACTCAATGAGATGTCCAAATGTTAGTATGGATGTAGTGAACACAAAATCCAAATAATTTACTCCAGACCCCTACAGAGAAAGTTAGTTTAGGACCTTGACATATGTATAAAGACCAGACAACTTGTAAAGTTCTAGATTCAATTGTTCTCACTATAACAGTGATTGAACTCTGCAATATCTAAAATAAAGTGTGAAGATAAGAAATGAAAGGATACAATCAAGACCATCATTTTTGAATGCTGTTGGAGTAATCTTCTCCTTTGTCTTTCTCTTCTTTCTAAAGTTCAGATCTTTCTCCAGACGTCGTATGTTTTTATCCTCATCCTCATTAGCTGCTAGGAGCTCACGCTTTCTCTGCTCCTCTTTTTCCTACATAAAATAAAAGACTACATTTTTCAGGATTATACTACATGCATTTATTATTATCATTATAATTATTATTGGTTTGGTGTCACCTGTGCCTGGGAGTGGAAAAGCGAATTGAATCACTGTAACCCTGAGGTCTCTCCTCCTGATATCACTAATTGGGGGTGTGCAGGTGGACCACATACACCGGGGTTTCCCCCCTACTCTTATATGAATAGTGCAGTGGCATCTTTAACATGCAAAGGTGGTGACTCTCCTTTACACGGGACCTCCATTTAACATCCTATCCGAGGGACGGAGTGTTTTCCACTGTAACATAGCCTGCGTCTATGAAAAGGGAGGGGCACGATAACACACAACGTAGGCTTCAGTCATCTGCCTTGGCTGGACTCAAACCCACGGTCTTTTGGTTCAAAAGGCAGACGCTTTACCGACTGAGCCAACTCAAATTCCTAGTAACAATGCTACCAAACCCAACAGTACAATGGAGGGTGAAGAGATGATAATAACTTTAAAATGTGTATTTGTACATCAGATTTATGTCAGGTATTGTTGTGTTGTTGTTTCTCTTGCATGCTGAAGGCTTTCAAATAAGGTCTAATGGAGCTGAATTGCCAATAAATGGATCTATTTATATACAGGATACACTGTGTCTATGTAATTGTCAAGATATCCTTTTAAGTAATCAAAACATAACAGACAGATAGTCATTCTTCCAATCATCTCAAATATGCAATATATTGGTCAATAAAGTTACTAAGAGTATATGCCTTTACATGTAATAGGCACCATTAAGAAAAAACAAAACAAAAAACAAAAAAACTTCTACATATTCATTAGGATTAAATTGAACAAGAATGAAGAAATTCAGTCTTCTCCGATGTAGGTTCTGTGAAAATAATTTTGATTTTATTACCCTCTTGATTTTCTCCTCTCTTCTTGCCTTCTTCTCAGACATTTTTGGACCCTCTGAAATAACCTTTTTCTGAGATTTGGTTTTCTTGGGTGATTTCTTCTTCTCATCACCTATCTCACTTAGATTCTAGTAGTACAAATAAAATGAATAAACAAGTAAAGAGATCAACAAAATATCATAAATGGTCAATTGAACAGTATATGTATCAGTAAACAGAACAAAATACTCTCCTGCATTTGATTA
The DNA here is from genome assembly GCA_029962745.1 of Echinometra lucunter. NCBI lineage: Eukaryota > Metazoa > Echinodermata > Echinoidea > Camarodonta > Echinometridae > Echinometra > Echinometra lucunter. The sequence continues at coordinate 176,852 of CM057167.1, read as the reverse complement.
ATGTAGCTTTAGATAGTACAGACTAAAATTTGCTGTTTACAGTTCATCTGGCTGCTGTTTCAAGCAAACAGCCTTTTGCATATTCCATGTGGTTCCATTTCCCTGTCAGGGTTAGTTATTAGAGGCTTTATACAGTTAATTTATTTGAAAATTATATAAAAGATCAGTTTGAACAAACTATAATCACATTTTAAAAACATTCTAAATATCTGGGGTGGTATTCTGAACACCTTTTAACTGTGTTTTAAGTTTTGTTATAACTTCTGTTATAAGTTGCCGACTTACAACACCGCTAAAACAGTCTTTAAACGGTATTCTGAGAACTGTTTTAACGGTGTTGCAAGTCGTCAAAGCCACACCCACCATAAAAATATCATCCAGTGGGGAAAGTCGATAGAGATGAGTCTTAGATGATTCAGCCAATAAGATCGTTCCCTGGAGAACACAGGTGCCTGAAATGCGTGAACTTATATTCGCATTGTAATGAGTGCATTCATATGTGTGCGCTTAAATTAGTTTCTTGCTTTAAAATCTGATGCGATAATGTGACAGAATTGGTTGTGCAAATCATCTTTGATATTATCGCAGACAATTGCCAAATTTCTCCACCCGAGACAAAAGTTATTTCAAAATGTTGTTTTGGGAATATCCAAAAGGTTTATTGGATCTCGTTATCCCCCTCATTGCAACCCAAAATATAATGAGCGAGAAAAATTGTTGCCATGACATACCACATACAGAGTTAAAACACCTCCCACCCTGTTTTATCTCATGAGCATGAATTGTCCAGTGGAAAAAGTTAAAACAGAAGATAAAACGGTCTTCAGAATACTGTGTTATTACATACGGCATTTTACACGCTTGCGCACGACTTGCGCCAGGCATGCAAAGTAAAATGTGCCGTTAGAAAGATAAAACAAAAGTTACAACAAAAGTTAAAACAGAGATAAAACGGTGTTCAGAATACCGATTTGCTAAAACAGACTTAAAACAGAATTAAAACAGGCTCAGAATACCACCCCTGTAGTATAAAAATCTTAACCCATACAATTGCCAAGATTTGATTTTTACAGTTAAACACAATGGACGATATCAACTGAACATATTTCTTACTTTTCCTGTCAAAAATGCACGTTTTTTGACCTTTTTCATTCTTCTAGCTTCTTTCCTCTTCTCTTTCCTGGACATTACTCCTTTCTGTTTTTTGAAAGACCTCCCATCAGACTGCAAGGCTCCTTCCTCTTTTAAGTGTTCATCTTCAGCAATCTTTACCATCTTTTTCATTGCTTTCCGTGCTCTCCTCAGGTTTTGTTGCATTGGGCGTCGCGACCCATGCTGGTCTCTCCCAAATTTCATTTTGCTGCAAAAGGTTTCAGTTAAAATTGCATCAACGGTTACAAACTAGATATTGTCGGGATTTCTGTTTTTTGCCTTCATGTGTATAGCCTACGTATAGGTTGGTCTGGTGACTCTAGTCTGCTCTGAAATGAGCTGTTAGAGATCAATAAATTACATTTTCTATAAATATTCAGTATTTTATTTTTTGTGGCCCATATTATCCATCTTGGGACTTGGAAGTTTGTGCTGGCATTTTAAAAAGATATGACAGGGTCAGAGCAGCAACAAGTCATTTGTCAGGGAAGTTGTTGCTGGTCTTCACTCTTGTCAAAGGCAGCTTTGTGAAACACTTAGCGGACAAGTTGAACGACAGCGCCAAGATGCCACTGATCTTGTATTTATTGTAGTTATGATGGCTTTGTGAAAGTATAATTTATTGACCTCCAACAGCCCATTTCATCAGCAACTGTCATTTTCGTAATATGACAGTGAGTACTGTCATTTTACACTGCCTTTCACAAAATAATCACCAACATGTTTATTAATTCATCTTTATTATAAAAATTCATCTCTATTAACAATTTGTCACATTTCTCACTTGAATTTCAATAACATTGGACAGAAGGGACCCTCGACTGAGGCTTCTATGTTCAATGACGGCTGCTACTGTGTACTTCACGGTCGAATTTTGTCATTTTTGATTGCTAGCTTCATTTTTTTCAGTTAAGGGTTGAGCACAAATTAAGCGCACAGCACAGCGGCAGCACCAAGTGACGACATCAAACATAAGGCTGCCATCGGGGGATCCGCTGTCTGATGTGATTAAAATTCAGGTGAAACTGAGAGATGCGATGCATGTTGGTGAATATTTTGTGAAAATTTGACTCAAATATGTTCATTACAATATGCACATGTGGATATGAAAGTCCCGGGGGGGTCACTCTCCACATGGCCTGCTACGCACCCGCGTCCAGAAAAAGCGTCGAAAAGGGTCCCATTTCAGGCACTCAGGCGTCGTCGACGTCTTTGGCAAAAAGGGTTGCTTTTCAGCACCATTCGCTGGTAAATCGCCTCTTAGGGTAGCCTTTTCTCACTCTTCACGCCATTTAGGGTTGCTAATTTGGTTATGCAGATTACGCCATTTAGGGGTGCAAATTTAATCTACGCCATTTAGGGTTGCAAATTTAGGCAAATTTGAACATACCCACACCATTAACCCCATAGGGATACAAAATAATCCTCCCACACGCCGGCGCAGCCAGCACTTATGAGAGTGACCCCCGTACAGTCCCCCAAGCTAGTCTCTTACACCCGGCTCTATACCGGCAGCACGCGTTACCATACACACGCCAAATAGGTCGCAGAGGATGCTATGCTATGGCTATGCTAATCATCGATGCTAATGCAACCGTTCCGTGCCTGTTTGAAGCGACTATGCTCGGCTGCACGGCATGCATTTGCACCATCGATATTTAAAAAAATGGATAAAGCAACAGTGCCCTCGTTGGAAGCCGACCACAGACACCGGAAACACTTAAAAGTACTCTCAAGTGCCACAATTTCTTTTTTATATCTAGCATTTTCCAAACGTCTCAAAACACATTATTATGGCAGGCTACAACTGGGACGACCCTCTTACTGAAGAAGAAGATGCTGAGTGGAGGCTTCTGTTCGAGGAAATGAGAGGATTAAATGAAGTATCTCTCGAAAGATGTCTAACACCTCCTGAAGCTCAAGGTAAACCAGTGTTGTGCATTTTCTCTGATGCATCAGAAAATGCATACGGTGCATGTGCATATCTAAGATGGCAAACCGGAGATGGCAAGTTTGAGACTCGCTTTGTTTCATCCAAGTCAAAGGTAGCACCACTAAAGACATTGACAATACCCAGATTGGAGCTACAAGCTGCCGTATTAGCTGCCAGAATGTACAAGTCGATCACTGAAGAGATGAGATTAGAAGTTGAGAAAGTACTGTTCTTCACCGACAGCATGATAACTCTACAGTGGATCAAGTCTTCAGCCAGGATATATAAGCCTTTCGTGTCGAGCAGAATAGGGGAGATTCAGACTCTCACTGACCCCTCAAACTGGAAACATATACCTGGTGAAGATAACCCAGCAGACAAAGTGTCAAGAGGAATCGCAGTAAACGAACTTATGAATGAATGGAAGTGCGGTCCTAGATTCTTGCATCTCAACGAAGCAGAGTGGCCAGTAGACAAGGCTACTATTGATCAGAGTCTTGAGAATCTAGAGAAACGAAAGACTAATCAGTCGGTCTTAGTTGTCAACACGTCAGTCGCCCCCATTGAATCTGAACATTTCTCAAGTTGGCGAAAGTTAGTAAGAGTGACTGCCTACGTTTTCAGATTTGTACGGATTCTTAAGTCAAAGCTCAAGAAAGAATCCATGCCAGAAGCCGATGTGACGTTAGCCCCAGCAGAGTTACAGAAAGCTGAGCTATATTGGACTAAGGAAGCTCAAAAGGGTCTGAAGAGCAGATTTGAGAAAGGAGAATTCAGAACCCTTACTCCTTTCCTTGACAATGAAGGAGTAATCAGAGTAGGAGGAAGGGTTGAGAACTTAGTGATGTCATATGAATCTAAACATCCAGCTCTGCTCCCAGGTACCCATCACATAGCTCTACTCTTCACACGTCACGTTCATGAGATTGGGCATTCAGGTGTTGAGACGACAACCGCCAAGGCTAGACGTAAGTTTTGGATCTTACAAGGGCATCGTCTAGCGAAAACTGTCAAGCATCGCTGTGTTAAATGCAGATCAACAGAATGTAAGCGTGAGACCCAGAAGATGGCTGATTTGCCCAGCAGTCGTGTAGCACCTCATACTCCACCATTTCATTACACCTCCTGCGATTATTTTGGCCCATTTCAAGTCAAAGTTGGTCGTAACAAGAGGGCCAAACATTATGGTGTAATCTTTACGTGTCTAAATACGCGTGCAGTTCATCTGGAAATCGCAACTGATTGTTCAACGATGGAATTTCTCCAAGTCCTAAGGAGATTCTTAGCAGTGAGAGGACGACCAGCTCAGATTCTTAGCGATAATGGAACGCAATTTGTTGGAGCTCAGCGTGAACTTCGCGAGATGATATTGGGATGGAGTGAAGATGAGCTCAAAGATTTCTGTGCAGATAAGGGGATACAGTGGAAGTTCATCACCCCTAATGCACCCCACCAAAATGGGTGCGCTGAATCTCTTGTTAAAAGTGTCAAAATATCAATCAAGAAAGCAATCGGTGAGCAAGTGCTCACACCATTTGAGTTATATACATGCTTTCTTGAAATAGCTAATCTTATGAATGAGAGACCGATAGGACGGAAATGCAATGACCCAGATGATGGAAGTTATTTGTGTCCAAATGATATGTTGTTAGGCAGATCTTCTAGAAATGTCCCACAGGGTCCATTTAAGCAAACAAAGAATCCTCGCGATCGCGTAGAATTTGTTCAGCAAATAGTAGATTCCTTTTGGAAGCAGTGGTCTCAAAACGTCCTACCACTTCTAGTTCCATGTAGGAAGTGGAACGCGGATCGAAGGAACGTTAGAGTTGGTGATGTCGTAATGACTGCAGAGAGCAATGCAATCCGAGGAAAGTGGACTATAGCGAGAATCATTCAGGTTTATCCAGGACCTGATGGAAAAGTTCGAAATGTGAAGCTAAAAACTGTTTCCGGAGAATATCGTAGACCCATTACAAAACTAGCGGTTATATACCCAACAGAAGGTTATATTGACTGAAGTGAAGAAAATTAGACTTTGTGACTGAACTTTCATCTGGGCTGAATTCATTGAAAATTATTGATATGTTATACATTTATTTATTCATTTGCATGTCATATGATATATTTGTTTGAGAAATTTCAAGTTTTCAAAAAGTCTCCTCTTCCGGAGGGGCGGGAGGATGTTTCGATGATCGAAACTATTTGTTTGTTGCAGATACCATAATTTGTTTTTCGGTAAAAATCGGTTTCGGCCTATAATTTCAGCTTCGAAACATGTCATAAAACACAGAGCAACAAGTTTCGACCGAGTGCTTGAAATTTCATCAAAGAAGCAGATTCCGTCTAGGATGAAGCTTGGTCAACTAGCATTATGTAAAACAAAGTTCATAGTTCCTGCCAAAGAAATTGAATAATATGGTTTGTTGAGGACAAAAAGAAGATTCTGCACGAAATTGTATTAAGGCGTTGATTTGATGTTTAATAAAACGACCAATGATGTTGATCTGATACAACGCAGTAGCATACACTGTAGCATAGCATAGCGTAGCTTGGCATATACATAGCTTAATTCAATCTGTATAAAGAGAGCAAACAAATTGAACCGGAAATTAGACATGTGTCTTCAATACATAGTCATTAACTCTGAATATCAATACTTGTCTAAATCATATCACGGTTTGAATTGTACTTTCTTAAATAAATGATAAACCTGAATGAATCATCAAACCATGTGTCTTTGTGTGATTATTCAATTTCTATTGGAGCTTCGCTGAGTTGTTACTACGATGGCGGAGGACAAGAAGTCGCTGAGACTCAAGAGAAGGGGAGCGAAGGCCAGGCTCACCAGGCACAGTAACGGTCTTCAGATTTTGCTTAACAATAACAGAGAAGAGCCAGAAATTCAGTCTGCATATAGCAAGGTTGAGCAAGCATTTGGAGACCTACAAGAATCCCATGAGAACTTTACTATGACTATTGATGATGATGCTGAGTTTGAGATAGAGGAACAGTGGATGGATGATTGCCAGAAAGAATTCCTGAAACTGCAGATAGAGGTTACAGATTACTGTTCTCAAACCAGCTTAGGAGTCAAGACGCCAACAGAACAAGTACTACCACAGTTAGAGATGCCGTCCATGCAGGGAGAGCCTGCTATACCTCCAGAATCGGCAATCTTGCATCCCCCTCCACTGCAGAACCGATACACTTCTCCAGGTATGTCAGATGCTAGATGCAGTTTTAAGGTGGAGAAGCCGAAGCTACCCAAGTTTTCTGGAGATGTTCGGGACTATGAGATATTCAAGTCAGACTTCGTTCACATGGTTGATTCGCATTATGGAAAACGTGATGCAATGACAATCCTGAGAAGTTGTCTCGTTGGCCATGCACATGACTTAATCCAAGGCATAGGTCAAGACTACGATGCGGCATGGGATCTACTAGATTCTATGTACGGAGATGCCAGAATTGTAGCAGACGCAATAATTAACGACCTAAGTAAATTCAGGCCACTAAAGGAGAACGAAGATACCAAATTCTGTGAGTTTGTCAACCTTGTAAGAAGAAGTTATAATATCCTAAAGCTTGTTGGAAAGAAGAGTGACATGGACAACAGTCATATGTTAGCAACCATAGAGAGAAAAATGTGCTCAGTAGATCGGAAAAATTGGTTTAGGTACCAGGAATCTGAGAAGCAAGCTGCAAGTTTTGAAACTTTGCTGACATGGCTGAACTTGGAAATGAAGGCTCGAATGAGAGCGTCAGCGCCATTGAGATCGCAGATGCAGAACGAAGGAAAGTCAGCAAAGGTTAATCACCTGTCATACAAAGAAAAGAGCAAATCAGCTCACGGTGATAGACAGCAAGAAGAACAGTCACGAGACCAAGCTCAAAGACAGCATCGCTGCTGGTATTGCAAGACCGATGAGCATTGGGTAGATCAGTGTAAGCGTATAATCTCTATGGCTGCCCCAGAACGACTGAAGTTCTTCAAGGAAAATAGATGCTGCTTTAGCTGCCTAAAGAAAGCAGGAAAGAACCACTACATGGCAAATTGTAGAAGGAGGCAGAGATGTTCAGAGCAAGGGTGCACTTACTATCACCATCCTTTGTTGCACGTTGAAGCGAGTCACCAGATGGACAACGAGAGCAGTAAAAACAACATCAACGTTGCAACTACTGTCGGAGCATCGCTGCTGCCAATCCTATCCATAGACATTGCCAGTGATACCAGAGCAAACGTCCTGTTAGATAGTGGCTCACAAGTTAGTTTGATCAAGAACTCACTCGCAGAGAAACTCCAGTTGAAAGGCACCAGAACCAGAATCACCATTAGAAAGCTTGGTGAAGTTGAAGAGGAGCTAGAGACATTCAGATATAGGGTGCCTGTTCGAGAAGCAAACACAACAAAGAAGCACCAGATTATTGAAGTTGTCGGTGTCCCTTCAATCACAGAGGAAGAAGCTGTTAGCGTGAAAGATCTCACAGAGCAATTTGACATTCCTAACCTGAACAGAGATAGTGGGCCAGTGGAGATCTTGATTGGAATAGATCATCCAAGATTCATAGTAGGTGGTAAACTAAAGAAGAGACGTAACTGCATGGCAAGAAAGACTCCATTAGGATGGGTAATCTTCGGTGGCACAGAGAAGCGGACCATATGTGTCAATGTCCTTCATGTAGCAGTTCAGAGCCCAGACTTGTCAGAATTTTGGCGAATGGAATCTCAAGGTGTAAGTTGTCAGTGCCAAGAGACTAAGTTAACCATTGATGAAAAGAAAGAGGAAGAGATCATCAGAGCTTCTTCACAGAAGAAAGGAAAGCAGTGGGAAATAGGCTATCCCTGGCAAAGGGATCCTAATGAACTCCCAGATAATAAGAGTCAAGCAGTGAAAATTCTTGAGTCAACTGAAAAGAGACTTTCTAGAAACCCAGAGCACGCAGAAGCTTACAACAAGCAAATCCATGAACTGGAAGAAATGGGGTTTGCTAAGAAACTCACAGCAGCAGACATCGAGAAGTATGAAGGACCAGTTCATTACATATCACATCACGCTGTTGTGAGACCAGAAAAAAAGAGCACCCCTATAAGAATTGTTTTTAATTCTTCTGCATCTTACCAAGGTCATCAATTAAATGAATACTGGATGAAAGGTCCTGATCTCTTGAACAGTTTGGTCGGAGTGCTCCTGAGATTCAGGGAAAATGAAGTAGCCTTGTGCGGAGATATCTCCAAGATGTACCATCGCGTGTCAATCCCTGAGAGAGATCAACATGTCCATAGGTTCTTATGGAGAGACATGGATGGGAACAGAGAACCTGATGTCTACATGATGAAGGTTGTCACTTTTGGTGATAAACCAGCCCCTGCAATCGCCCAGACTGCTCTGAAGCTTACAGCAGAGCAAGGAGAGAGTATACATCCTCATGCAGCTTCTGTTCTGAAAAGGAATGTGTATATGGACGACATTTGCGACTCTGTACAGACTGTAGATGAAGCCAAGAAACTCAGTGCAGAGATAGATGAAGTGTTGAATGAAGGAGGCTTCAAAGTAAAAGGGTGGATTTCCAATGAATCTGATGTGGGAGACCTCACCCAAGGAAAGATGAAATTGCTAGATGACATAGCTGAGGAGAAGGTCCTAGGAGTAGTTTGGGACAGAGACAATGACACCTTCTCATACAAAGTAAAGCTGAGAGACAGTGTACTGAATTCAAGAATATATGGAAAGAATATATATTGAGTATGGGAGAAATTATTTTGATGAGAATTATTCAAGAAATAATATGAGTTTCTTTGGATAAAAGAGGGATATGTAAGCTACATAGAATTTTGGGGCATGAAACCAAAACTGAAGTTAGCACACTAAATTTGCATTGTTTACATAAAGCAATGAGTAGTAATGTCTAGGATTTATGAAAGCTTATTTATCTTATGGAATATTATTGAAAGAGATATTATACAAGCATTTCAGATTTATAAAATAACTGAGAGTGTATTATGAATCAAACTAGACCAAAGAAATTTATTGTGGCTAGTAAAATGAATTTAAGCAACTTTTAAAGAGTTGTTTTGAGTAGGATTTTACAATTTGTCAGGTGAAATATTTTTCAAGTTGGATTTATTATATTTCTCCTGTAGATTTATTTTCTAGTACAAACGTCAAAAAGATTACTGATGTAGCTATTTCTTGAATATTTGCCAGGAAAATAATGCAGATATTTTATGAAGATAATTTTATGGTCCTTTTGCAAGTTAATATAGAGCTGTCAAAAGTAAATAATCACACAAAGACACATGGTTTGATGATTCATTCAGGTTTATCATTTATTTAAGAAAGTACAATTCAAACCGTGATATGATTTAGACAAGTATTGATATTCAGAGTTAATGACTATGTATTGAAGACACATGTCTAATTTCCGGTTCAATTTGTTTGCTCTCTTTATACAGATTGAATTAAGCTATGTATATGCCAAGCTACGCTATGCTATGCTACAGTGTATGCTACTGCGTTGTATCAGATCAACATCATTGGTCGTTTTATTAAACATCAAATCAACGCCTTAATACAATTTCGTGCAGAATCTTCTTTTTGTCCTCAACAAACCAATGGCATTGTGAGTTTCATTTGACGGAATTTTATTACCATAGAAGAGCTGTTTATTGGTGAGTAAATATATCAAGTCTGAGAAAAAGTTTTAGATCTACTCGTGTGTACTTTGTTTCACTGGTTTTCTTTCGTGTTGTTATTCCTAGAGGCTAGCCCCATATACTGTTAATTGTGTTGTGTTTTTCAATTCAAGTCAGTAGTGGCCTAGCGTTACTTACATGATGTAGATCTATTCTGTCCTTGATTGACCCACTCACGGGAGTGATATCTTGACTTGTCTTTGTGTACAATTCAATGCAAAAACAAAATTGCATTTCTGAATGAATACACTATGTTTCAGCTTAATGAATTATTTAACCACAAATGATAAGTGCAAAAATCACACGAGTAAATTTTTTTCTCAGACTTAAAGGGTAAGTCCACCCTAGAAATTTCACTGTTTCAATAAAAGGAGATAAATTTGAACAGCATTTTAAAAAAGAAATGAGCAAAATATGGAGTCTCCGAGGAGTCGCAAGAAATTCGAACATGCTCGATTTTTTTTTTTCTTTTTTTTTTTTTTTTCGGGGGAGACTTTTTACAGTCTCTGCAAAGTCTCCGCGATGTCTCCGAGATGTATCCATTAGTTGCGGAGACTAATTATATCCGCGACTGCTGAGACGTCTCTGCAATATCTCCGAGACGTCTCTGAGCCATCTCAGAGACGTCGCGGAGACCAGGAGGAGACCAGAAAGACTGATGAGACGTAGCAGAATGCAGAGACGTCTCCGCGACTCTACCTGATGATGTTTTACCCACTTTAGAAACCGCGTGACTGAACGCGTACTGACATTCCTCCTGGTCCAAGTCAGGTGCATGATCCTGCAAATGCTCCATTATAATTATTTTGAAACTTGTCGCAGAGACGTCTCCGTTGGTGAGATAGGGCCTTTAGGTATCAAATTAATCGATTTCAATGTTTACGCCACTTAGGGTATCAAATTAGGGGATTTCCCTGTTCACGCCACTTAGGGTGGCTTTTTTTCATGGGTTACGCCATTTAGGGTTGCAAATTTGGTTAATAGGTTACGCCATTTAGGGTGCATTTCTGAGGTTGTCGGACACGGGTGGGTAGCAGGCCATGTGGAGAGTGACCCCCCCGGGATGAAAGTGCATTAGCACCGACTCTAATTCCATACAAATCCTTAACTTTCTATAACTTAAGTGGAGCCTTTAAGTTTCAGGTTCCACAGTTCCAGCATGTCACTTGTCAACCATGTCAACCCCTGAACAAAATGTCTTAATGAAATCTCATTGAATTATAAATTTCCTCTTAAAACCCTTAAAGGTCTCTCAAAAGTCTGTAGATTCCTCCTTGGACAAAATGTCTTAAGTTGGTCAATCAGGGGGTATAAGAAAAAGGCAATATCTTGTTTCAGGCACCACCTCCTATAGTTTGAATGTTGGGCTAATTCCCTCACGAAGTACACTTTATTCATGGTTCAATAGTTGATTGATCACAAAACTCATTTGCATTTTTTAACATTTTACTCGCCTGACCACTCATACCGGTAATCGTGTTTACGGCCCCACCAAACGAGATTATGATATCACCATTATCACAGTAGTGGGGTTGATGGGCATCAGCTCCGCTGCTGTGTTAATCATATTTGAATCGCGTTTGGTGGGGCCGTAAACATGAATATATGATTATAATGATAATTAGACGTGATGATCGATCAACACACCTTTGAAAAATTATAATGGTAGTCCGTTCTCTTCTATTTCTGTGGTCTAATGTTAATAGTAGTTAGAGTCTAGTACTCCAGAGGAGAGATCAGTCAGTAGATCTAAGTAAGTAACTGTAGTCGATCATGATGTATGTGGGCATCAGCCCCACTCACTATGCATTAATTAAGTGGGGCCTGAAACATGATTATGCCAAGAAAAAGAAGGAATCAAGACAGTTCAAGCCGGATATTGTGCTAGTACTGTGTCCAGTAACCTCGTTTGCTTTACTGGACCCTTCTTACCGTGGTACGCCGGCACGGCAGCACGGCTGACCGCGCCGGGCGCTTGCCGTGGACTCTGGGACAACGGTAGCGTTCTTAGCATGCAAGGCAAGGGGGAAGACAATACAACAATTGTATTTTCCAAATCGAGATAGCGAATTTTAATCATGCATTGCAGATCCATAGCCTAGTACCGCATTAAAAGTAAGATAACAGTGATCAATAACTGATAAACACTCACATTAAACTTAACTTACCGCTTCTTATTTTTAATTCAACTTCCAAGAAAAGTTCATGTGCACGTGTTGTTTGCTTTTGCATTTTGAAAGCCTCAATCCTATTGCGCAACACATGACATGAGCCTTAACTGAACTGAAAGTTGGTGTTGTCTTTGCCTTGGCAAAAACATTAAAAGGGAGTGAGTGATGGGGAAGCGGGATCGAAAAGACGGTGGTAAGTGTGTTTAAATCAAAGGACTCGACTGCATTCGAAATGATATTTCAAAAGTACTGAAATGAAAAGCAAGCTTCCAAATCTTAAGTTACAGGAAGAATAAGTTCCCACTCACTTATAATCTTTCTCTGGTCCCACGTGATTCATTTTATGTTGCTTAACAAAATTAACAAATCATAATCATCATTAAGCAGCCTCTGTGTGTGTCTTACTTTGAATAATCAGGTAATCATGTTAAAATCATGTTGTATTGTTACACAACCTTCATGACCTTTTATGAGTGATAGGCCTCAAATTCCCAAAATTTTTTTTTTTTTTAATATTCACAAGCATGACAAGGGAGAATTCATATTTATGCTCCGTCAACGTGTAAGCATGCCTGGTAATGGTATTGTAATTAAGTTTCCATGAGTTTGTAGATAGTCACACCAGCAAGTGATGGTCAGTAGTGACCACTAGCTAGGGCACTCATAGCACCATCGTCAAGCACAGCAATACTTACTGCGCGAAAGTAGCCAACAAGGCAACATGACTAATAGAGTATGGGCTCTGGTGTGCGGCCGCTTAAAGGGAATTTGCTGATTATATTTATCAATCAAAGACTCACACATAGTTCAATACCATCAATGCAGAGTAAAAATACTTGCTCATTTATTAAGAGAAGGCAAACTTAAAATTATTTACCAATTATGTGGTCAGTAGTGTCCATTTTTCAAAACGGTGTTAGGGGTCCTGTGTGTGGCCGCCCCTACCCCTAACCTGCCTATCATTTGGCGAGCATTTAGCGCCATATTTGTGACTAAACAAAATCAATATTAAATTTCATACTTTACACACCAATACTTTATGAAAAGTAATAATATTCTGTAGAAACCCATAAAATCTGTCAAAAGTGATGATCGTATCAAATGCCATGTTAAAAAAATGAAGGCAGAGTACAATCTCCTACAAAAACCTGCATTTTGTACACGTTTTACATAGGGTGGCCGCTCACCAGACCCATCTAGAAAAATGGCTCTGGTGAGTGGCCACCCCCATGCAACTTTTTCTCTGGTGGTGTAAATAAAAATTTCTGCAGCAAAATATGGACCAGTGACTTCATTCTCTTAAATAAAATCAAATCAGTTATCAAATTGAACAAATAGAGCTTATGTATTGGCTCAAGTATGTCAAAGTTTCTTAACTTAAAAGTTAAGAAACTGCCATTTTTCCGTCCTTGACTAATGGTGTTGATTTCTAATGATGTTGAGTGAGACTCATTTATGCTTACTGCTTTCGCTGAGTATGTTTTTTGGTGCACTAGGACCTATCTGAGACTTTCCAAGTTAATTTTTGAAGGGATATCAAAAATATATTTTCAATTTTCAGTTGTTATTTATCACCGGCCGCTCAAAGGGGACGGCCGCCCACAGGAGCACATACTCTAGTATTCACTCAAAATTCCGCATTTGATTACCAAATACCGGCACCAAAACTAACCTAACCAAAACATCAATTAAATACAGAAATTTCAACTCACCAATATGGGAAAACATGATTCCAAACATAAAATCTGTAATTTTCAGTCAATTCTGGTGGAATGAAGCTTTGTACAGGGTTTGTGTGCATTTCTTGGTTGGTGGGATGCAAAATAACTCGATTAGAGCTCTCTTGGTTGATGATATACAGAAGCTTAAAAGTGCCCCCAGGAGACAAGATGATTCAGGAAGCAAATTTGAGAAGATGAGACGAGAAGACAAGAAAAGGAGTCAAGAAGACAAGAAGATGAGGCAAGAAGACAAAAAGACAAGATCTCACTTATCAAGTTGTCTTGACGAGATCCAGGATTTTGTCTTCTTGTCATCTCATCCTCATAAAGTTGACTTGACAGGATTCAAGATCTTGTCTTTTTGTCTTTTTGCCTCGTCTTTGCTTCCTAAATCATCTTGTCTTCTGGGGGCACTTTCTTTTTCAAGCTTCCTTAATGATCTGTATTTCTCTGAATTTCTATAGATTTTAGATCAAGGTAAAGATTTAGTACTTGTACCAGATTTTTAGACCTATTTGATTCATTGGCAAACATTTCTTTTTTCTGTGGGAACCTACTTTGTTTCAGCTGTTTTCTTCCTTTTTCTTTTTCTTTTCCTCAGAATCCAAGAAATCCAAGAAGTTTAGAACAGAATCCCCTGACTTGGAAAATGAGGACTCACAGGGAGCTGATGGTATGTAGCAGAATATGATTATGTCCCATTAGTGTGAGTTTGTAAATAAAGTTTGCAGATTTTTCTATTGTTCATGTACATGAAAGGGGAACTGCAGTTATTTTCAGTTGTTAAAGCACTATTCCCATTTTCATCTCATTTGCATAATAGTGACAATACTGAGATGTGCACATTTTATGCTGTTCAAAATTATTCTTACCCTTGGTGATCCATTCAATTTTTGATCAATATGAATCAAGTTTTGGTTAATATGAATAGATTTTTTGTCGTGATAATAGGCTTCAGGAGGCCCCTATTATGATATCAGACCAGTAGCAAGTCTGCAATGGCTTAATTTCCTCAAAGATATTATCTAGACATTCTTTAACCAGAGAGTCACAAAATGATCGTTAGTACAAGATCAGTGATATATCGACACTGTCATTCAACTTGTTTGCTAAGTGTTTCACAAAGCCATTTTTACCAAGACCAGCAACATTGCAACTACCCTGACAAATGATTCGTTGCTACTCTGAACCTGTCATATTTTTTACACCATCACAAATTAGATTCCCAAATCCCTAAAGCAAGTTTTAGTTTTTCATTTTTATAGATGCTAGCTGTCATAACTTGTATATTTTTCAAGTGAATGACATGGTTGTATCATTTCTAACAATTGGTATTCAAGTGTTGCCATTTTTACAATTTGGGGACAGCTTCAGCAAAAACTGTATTTTTTGTAGCCCATTTTACCAATATCAAGAATTTGTCAGTCGTCAGCTAGTTATGAATGGTTTGACATCTTTGTAACACATCTGTACATTGCCAACAAGAGTTATGATTGTCACTGACTTGATTTGATGACCTCCCCCACCCCCTACCTCCCCCACCCCCTCCCTCCACTGGTCTTCAGGTTGTTTCTTGGATTTAAAGCAGATTTTGTTTCTACAAGTGGTGTAGTTAAAGACTTAATGATGAGAGGACTTTTTGGTATTGTTATTTTCAGTCCAAGAAACATTAAATATGACTTATGATTCCAATCTGTTATTGAAACTAGCCACGTTCATTCCTAAGACTGCCACTCGTCAGGTAGAGGATCAGTCCAAGAAATACTAAATGTATCTATGATTTCAATCTTTTCTTGAAAGTAGTCACATTCATTCCAAAGACTGCTACTCGTCAGGAAGAGGATCAGTCCAAGAAAGACTAAATATATCTTTATGATTTCAATCTGTTATTGAAACTAGCCACGTTCATTCCTAAGACTGCCACTCGTCAGGTAGAGGATCAGTCCAAGAAACACTAAATATATCTATGATTTCAATCTTTTCTTGAAAGTAGTCACATTCATTCCAAAGACTGCTACTCGTCAGGTAGAGGATCAGTCCAAGAAAGACTAAATATATCTTTATGATTTCAATCTGTTATTGAAACTAGCCACATTCATTCCTAAGACTGCCACTCGTCAGGTAGAGGATCAGGATGATGGGGATGAGGATGAGTTTGGTGCTAAAGATTACCGTAGTCAGATGGAGCTTAAGAAGGACCATGGTTCAAGACCTTTGTGGTTGGTAAGTACATGCGACATCAGATTTGGTAGTACTTCTGAGTGCTCTGCATAACTCTCTTGTAATACAGAATGCAATGTAAATTTTCATCATTATTCATAAAAACTGTGACTTTGATCCTGACCAGAATTTCATAAATTGCTGAGACCTTTTTTTCTGAAGTGAGCTTTCAAATGAAATTCAAAAATTAATTTTGAAATCTATCTAGTCTTTCACTAGAAGTGTTAGTGCTCCAAATGGGAATGTTTTTTTTTTCTTCCTTTCTCTCTTGTATACATCTTAGATACATTCAGCATCTCAGATACATAAGAGTTACAAAACATCTCACAATAAAAGTGATTTCATATGTGAGTAAATTTAATGATATTGTTGAATCATTGACAGGCTCCTGATGGACATATCTTCCTGGAGTCTTTCTCACCAGTCTACAAACATGCACATGATTTCCTCATAGCTATCTCAGAACCAGTCTGTAGACCAGAAAACATCCATGAATACAAGTAAGTCTGTCTCAGAATCATTAAGGTATGTAGACCAGAGACGTACAAGTACAAGCAAACCTTTAGTATATAGACCAGAGACTATTAGTACAAGTAAATCATATCTGAGTACCTACATGTAGTATGACAACAATATGGAGTCAGGAGTCTACTTCCATTGGCAACCTTGCTCTAATGGTCCTCACGGACCATCCCTACATTGGTGCAAGGCCATAATTTAATTAATAAATTCTTGCCAAGAAGCATGTGTAGACTAGAGCAACAACACAAACTTGCAGCTGCAAGAATACTGTGACAAGTGACATCATTGAATATTTGATGCAGTATTCATGTTCCTATGTGCATTGTTTTGTTTTGATTCTCTACAGGCTGACTGCATATTCCTTGTATGCTGCTGTATCTGTAGGTCTACAAACAAGTGACATCATTGAATATTTGAGAAGACTAAGCAAGACTACTATTCCTAATGGCATTGTAGAATTCATCAAGGTATTTGTAAAATTCTTGTCTTCAGGATATTAGTCAAAATGCTTACTTTATGCAGACCTCTCAACCATTCTGAATTTGGAGGAAAGAATCTGAAATTTGACCATTCCAAGCTCTTGTTTTGATATGATTTTCCTATTTTTCTTGATAAATCTACTACACACTCCTATGGGAAATGCTGTTTCTTTCCTAATTTTGAGCAATATCCCTATTTTTCAGTCAGAAAGGTTGGGAGGTCTTTCTATGGACACTGCTTCAACTTGTAGGCTAGGTGGTTACACACTTGTAAAAAAAAAAAAAACATGGAGCTTTCACGATGGCCTTTGAATTTCAGGACCGAGTACATGGGCATCAAACAAAGCTAATCTACATAAATTTATAAAATTGTGAGACATAAGTTTTAAAAGTTTTCTGAAATATTGCAATCAAACCTGTTCCAGTTCCTTGTTTGAATTCATCTGACTAGATATCCATCCTCTCTGGATACTCGACATGAGCTGATGTAAAAAGAGCATAGAATTGACTCTTGCCTAGTATTTGTGTTACTTTGTGTAAAGATTTTATTTCCATTTCTGCCTCTTATGAGGTAAGCTACTCTTTTCTTTGTAAAAGAAATGTTTAAATGCCTGTACACCATTAGTAATATATGAAATTCTAAATAATTTTATATAACTATTGAAAGAAATGATTGGTATTTATTGAATTTAAAAGTTTTATTTATTCCTGTAACTATATTTCATTTGATTTGTTTTTAGCTCTGTACATTGAGCTATGGGAAGGTGAAGCTGGTCCTGAAACACAACAAATACTTTGTAGAGAGTCCATTCCCTGTAAGTAAAAACATTGCTCTCTTTCTTTCTGGTTAGATTTACTGTGAGTGAATATTTGATTACTGAAATTGATTAAGATTGATATCAATTGATTTTTAGATTTCTGGAAAGAATATAGGTTAGGCAGTCTGTTTCCAATGTTTAGATTGGCCTTCATTGAATGTGGAAGTGTCAGGCATATTGAGATAAGCTTTAGTTACCGGTAAACATTACACTTACTGTTAACTGTATGTAGATTGTCCTCATTTGATTATTGCAATACTAAAATATTTATATAAGACCTTTGTTGATTATTGTATTACCCAACCAGTTGTAGTAAAACCTTTTGATATTTTGTATTTATGATGATAGGATGTATTACCCAACCAGTTGTAGTGAAGCCTTTTGATATTTTGTGTTTGTGATGATAGGATGTATTACAAAGATTATTGAAGGATCCAGTAGTTCAGCAATGTCGTCTAAGATCAGATGTTGATGAAGAAGAAAATGAAGATGGTTTTCTTGTATCTCAGAGGGCTGCAGGTGGTTCATCTGTACTCAAGGTAAGACAGCTCAGACATAGGCCAAGAAAATTCCTCTCTGTATTTCTTTGGTTTGTGGTTTATTTTACCTGACTGCTTAGAAAAAATATGTTATGAATCACTCACAAGTCCTGTGCAAGTGATTTGTTATGAGGATTAATGCCTTTCCTAAGGACACTAGCACATTGCTTAGTTTGAACCCAGGGCATTCCAGTTGATAGACTGCTGCTCTATCACTGAGCCTTAGTGTATTCCATGTACTTCAAACAGATATTAAATAAGAGTTGGGATGGTGCTTGTTGACCACTTGAATATCTCATAATGCTCATGATGAAAGTTCTTCATGCTGAGCATTATTGATGAATTCTACCATTGTTTGTTTATCAGTTGAATGCACCTAACTCTAAAGGCCAATCAAATGAAGCAGCACCCACAGAGTCTGTTGATGCAGGCATAGAAGAAGGAGAGACAGAGAAGATTCCTACAGATATCTATGATTTCTATGATAAGATTGACAAGGAAGATGAGGAGGGAGATGATCTCACAGCTGTCTCTTTTGAGGTCATTCAAGATGAAATTGAAAATTTGCAAAAGAGGTTAGTTATCTACTGAAAATATTGTACATATAGTAGAAAGCAAAATGAGTGCAAATTATACTGTCAATAAATTACAAACCAATTCACTGTTCTGCATACCCTTTTAAGGTCATTAAGACATGAGTGTAGATTTGTTAATGAGGTAAGCTAAATTATCTAATGAGAATATATTCTTATAGAAATTGAAGTGAGTACATATTTTACTGTTAACAGATTGTAAACCAATTTAATACACTGTAAATGTATAGTTGTGAAAGCTTTGTCATGGGTGTGTTTTTTCACTACCTGTAAATCTTGCTATGACTATTTATTACCAATTATTTGTGAGTGCTCTGCAGAATGACTACATCTTAACATTTGATGATTGTTCAATGATAGGTAGCGGGATTAGACTGAGTGAGTCTAGGTCATCCATTTCTTTAAAGGACTCTTTATCTTTCATTTTGTCTGTGTTTCACATTTTCCTTATTTTCCTTATTCTCTTTTTCTCTTGCTATCTCTCTCCCACTGTCTCCTGATATCTCTCTCTGTCTCTCTCTCTGTCTCTCTGTCTCTCTCTTGCTCTCTGTCTCTCTGTCTCTCTGTTTCTCTATGTCTCTTTCTGTCTCTCTCTTGCTCTCTCTGTCTCTCTGTCTCTCTCGCTCTCTCTGTCTCTCTGTCTCTCTGTCTCTCTCTCTCTGTCTCTCTGTCTCTCTCTTGCTCTCTGTCTCTGTCTCTCTGTTTCTCTATGTCTCTTTCTGTCTCTCTCTTGCTCTCTCTGTCTCTCTGTCTCTCTCTGTCTCTCTCGCTCTCTCTGTCTCTCTGTCTCTCTCTGTCTCTCTGTCTCTCTTTCTCTCTCTGTCTCTCTCTGTGTGTCTGTCTCTCTTTCTCTCTCTGTCTCTCTCTGTGTGTCTGTCTCTCTCTGTCTCTCTCTGTCTCTCTCTTTCTCTCTTTGTATCCCTCTGTCTCTCTATCTCTCTTTCTCTAATTAGATGTATTGAGTTAGAGTACCCACTGCTAGCAGAGTATGACTTTAGGAATGACACAAGGAATCCTGATCTGAGGTATGACCTACACTGATTCTTCTTCTTTTAGGATGATTTTTCATTTTATTTATTGGGCAAAGAAAACAGTTATTTTACAAATACATAATTTTTCATTTGACCAAGGAGTTGATGGAAAATTATGAAAAGTAACTTATAGTTGCTTGAATTAATCACAGAAATATGTTCAAAAGCTGTCAATCTTTAGTGGTGTTGAAATAGAAACAAAAAGACTTGTTTTAAAGAATTGAATAATAAGGGCAAAGTGTATGTTGCAAAGTATTAGAATAATGTTATATTTACATTGGGCATATGGAGAAGAATGATTGCAGCTTCAGTCAAATTCACGTTAATACACTTATTTGAATGTAGCTATGTGTGATTAAAATAATACAACATGCCTCTCTGGGATGCAAATTTAATGATAGTAATATGAAACCTACCATTATGACAAGGATTGTATATACTGTGTTAGAAAATGAGGCTTTAGCAAGTGAGAATATGAGAGATAGGGAATCAATAAAGGCTTATACATGTACCTTAGGCAAAGACATTTAAGGATTAAAGGAGAAGTCTAGGTGATTTCTGTAAGCATGGATCATAAAGAGAAAAAATTCAGCGGCTAGAAAATGTCTTCCTTTACACAACATACCTTAGGATTACAGAGTAATCAACAATTAACTTTTATAAACAGTAGTTCTATTACAGCCCATTTTCATCCATAATAAAGTTCCCACCCCGGCCCAGTGACGTAGCAGATGCACCGCATCATATGCATGCATGATGATGCAAGTGCAGTGATAGTGTATAGTATGTGCGAGCATAGCACGAGAGTGAATCACTGCAGTAGAGGTACACATTGTTTGTTTCGTCATCTCATATCGCGCCGTAGTTCCTTTTTTTTCTTCGGAATTTTAGTAGATCTACAGTCATATCATTTCTGATTTTATTTATGCTTCTTGTGCCTACTTGTTAGCCTCAGAATTTGTAAAGACCGTTAAATCTGACCATTTCAATCGACTGGAAGACCTTACAATTTCTCATGGGCTCGTAGCCCATCACTTTTGAACGCCCACACCCTATCCACCGACACCTGCTAACATCCCGGCTTGAAGGTGTCTCCGCACACGTTCATTTACTACGAAAATTAATAAGTTTTGATGTCGAATTTGTCCGTTCTAATATCATTAATCCATCGGGCACGCCTCTCCCTGTCCGTCAGGGGATTCGGGATTTCTCTTAGGAACAGAACTGGTGTGATTTGTACCCCAAAAGCTAGACATCTCGCCATTCTGCATAGAGAATGTGCAGAGAATAAGTGCGCATGCGCAGTGCAAATGCATCGCCTATGTCATGCGACCAATGACCATATTTGGGTTTCGGTGGGAAATTCAATTATTTGGAGTAAAAAAACAAACACTTAATTGGTATTTAAAAATCACAGAAATCACTTTGATAAATGAAATTAGCATTATCTGTTAGCTTGAATTTTAAGCTTTATAGTGTAATTTTAATGAAATTGTCTGGACTTCTCCTTTAAAATCATTACTGAGGTAAAGTCAGAGAGAAAATAAAAGGAAAGATTTTGTTCTTATGTCTTTTTACTTTGTGTGAAAGCATTGATTTGAAGCCAACGACGGTGTTACGCCCATACCAAGAGAAGAGCTTGAGAAAGATGTTTGGCAATGGCAGAGCTAGGTCAGGGGTCATTGTACTTCCATGTGGTAAGCTTTCAATCAGTAGATGCTCTCCACAACATTTTCTTGTAAACAGCTTTTGGGGAATCAAGGTCTGTTCTCAAATTTTGAGACTATCACTCAATGAGCTAAAAGTAATGCTACTTATGTAGCTCATTATCACCATGCTTGTATGGTTACTGTGATTTTAGCTGTGATGTATCTAATCATTATCACCATGCTTGTATGGTTACTGTGATTTTAGCTGTGATGTATCTAATCATTATCACCATGCTTGTATGGTTACTGTGATTTTAGCTGTGATGTATCTAATTTATTGATTGCATTGCTCTCTACAATCAAGATGTTCCTTCCTACCAATAGCTCATTCTTTATTCCTTGGCTAAAAGTTGCAAACACAGGTTTATGTCTGGTCAGTAGCGCTAACAAGGGCTTGAATCATATGATTTCCAGTCAAGTGTTTAAACCACTTCATGACAACTTCGATTAAATATTCCTGGTTTGACTGTAGGACCACAATTTTTTTTTTACCAATGTTTGTGAAGATTCATTGATCAGATGAGTATTAATTCATAGTTTTGTTTGCAAAGGTTTGTTACTATGAAAATGAAAGATGAATATGTTTCATCTTAGGAATTATGAACCTCAAAGATACTGCACTGTAGATCTTTATTGGATTTATGAACCTTTGGAAAACAACACTTTGGAAATGTGATTATGCCTTCATTGATGAGGTAAACACTCAAAGAGTTGTCACAAGGAAATGAATAATACATGCTGGGTAGTAAGGCAAGGTGTTGTCTTTGAACAGGTGCTGGGAAGACTCTGGTAGGAGTGACTGCCGCGTGTACTGTGAGAAAGCGTTGCATGGTCTTATGTACATCAGGAGTAGCAGTTGAACAATGGAGGTCACAGTTTAGGATGTGGTCTACAGTTGATGATTCCATGATCTGCAGATTTACTTCAGATGCCAAAGACAAACCCATGGGTAGGATTGCATTCAAACCTGTTCACCTCTCTGTAGGCCACCTGTCTATATTGATCACTTATATTGTCTCTTTTGATGAAGAATTATGTGTTATAGAACCTGCCTTAAGCAGCTAGCTACCTGTCAGCAGTGGCTGTTTGCTCTATTTGCCTTGAGTGGCCTCTATAGACAGGTTTAACTGTATCAGTTTACTTCAGATACCATGAAAGTAGTCACTACCCTAACCCTTCCATATGTGGACATGTATTCACTATTAACTCATACATAGCATAATCAGGTCCTGAACTGCTGGAAGGGAGGTGAAAGGGGTATGTGGATGGATGAGATCCTTTATTTATACTATATTTATTGCATGGGTTTGGAATGCTTCCTTAAAGTGATTACACAATGGCAAACAATTTTTTGATATATGATCGAGAATGGAATTATAAGAAGAATAACATTAGAAATTTGATGATTTTCAATCGAAATCAATGCATTTTGGCTAATTTTCTCATAAAAAGTGAAGAGCTGACCAAAAAATTTGAGGATGGGGTATGACGTCAAAGTGGGTACCCGGCTTCGCGCATTGCAGTTGTGCTACGCGCTTGACTGTACAATATGCATTATACCTTGCGCGCATTTTGCTAGAATTGCGCGACATGGTACCCACTTTTACATCATTTTGACGTCAAAGTGGGTACCCAGTTGAAACTGGGTCTCAGCTGAGGGGTCAAAAATATCCTGAAATCTTACCACATTTTGGGGTTTCCATGGCAACACGACTTTTTAAAAAACTTTAGGCAGATGATTTTCTGCTAATGAAATCACGCTCTTTTAAATGAACTAACATTGTTTCAGCATTGGGTACCCCCTTTAAAAGTGAGGTGCAGATACACATTTGTAAAAATATTGTCATCTATGTATTGTCAGCTTGAAGCATCACATATTTCATTTTTTATCAATGGACAAATTTTAAATCACTGTTTGAGATGTACCTGTGATGAGTACTATTTGTATGTTTGTGCAGGTTGCAGTATCTGTATCAGTACATACTCCATGGTTGCACATACTACCAAGAGGTCATGGGAAGCAGATCAAATGATGCAATGGCTTCAATCCCAGGAATGGGGGCTTATGATCTTAGATGGTAAGTACATACACCTATACATGTGGAGAGATTTACAAGGTCACAGGGGTGTTTCACAAAAGTTGCACTTCATTTAAGTCAAACTTACATGTGATTTGCCAAGTCCAACTCAGTAGAAGTCTGAGTCGCATTGGCTAGCTGAGTCTGTTTCACAAAGTCGCTGTTTGGGTAAAAATTTATGCATGATTTGGTACTCACACATGATTTTAGCTATAAGTCAAACTTTAATCTTTGTGAAACACACCCCTGATGCGTTGGTTTGGCATAAGGAAGCTGAACTATGTAAGAAGGGTTACTTATCATCCAGAATGATGTATTCATTATTCTGTGACAAACTTTCATCTAGGTTATGTTAAATTGAATGGAAATTCTATGTAAAAGTGCAATGAAACCTGCTGTAGTAAAATCGGCTGTCTATAAGACCACACTTGTTTTTTAAAATTAGTAATGAGGGAAACCGGTAGTAAATAAATCTAAATAAGGAGCACCTTCCAATAAAGACCTGCAAAGGTAATATGAAAACTATATTGAACCATCATGGTTTCATTCATTTATTACAGAGGTGCATACAATCCCAGCCAAGCAGTTCCGTCGGGTCTTAACTCAGGTCCAGGCCCATTGCAAGCTGGGACTAACAGCAACTTTAGTCCGAGAAGATGACAAAATTGCAGACTTGAACTTCTTGATAGGGCCAAAGCTTTATGAGGCCAACTGGATGGAGTTACAGAATAGAGGATTCATTGCTAGAGTACAGTGTGCAGAGGTCTGGTGTCCTATGGCTCCTGAATTCTTTAGAGAATACTTAGCCATTAGGACAAGAAAAAGATTGGTAAGTGACCACTAAAGACATATTAGAACCAAGAAAATATTAGCACTGTGTAAATGATAAGTCACTTGAGAATTCAAACAATTTCTTTTTGGGGGATATCCATTTGCCTCACCTGGGTTGAGAGTAGCAAATGTATGTGAATGCTTTTCCTGGGATTTCAACGTTTCATAGCACCATGTGATTCACAGACTGTTGATATGTCCACTAGATCCCAACACTTCTACATATGGCAAGGTTCGTTGTTCATTGTACTGTGATCACTTGATAAGGAAAAGCCCATATCATCTTTGCAAATTTCCTACTTTCCTACAAGTTGCAGCTGAATGAATATTTGGTTAACATTTTTTCATGGAGTTACTCTTTCCGTTTGAATTCTGTACATAATTAGATTTATCCTGAGAATTGGGAGTACAGAGTCCTTGATGATTAGGTTTTTCTCACTTTTCTTTCTTTTTTCTTTTTCTTTGTTTGGAGAGGATGTTATTTTCAAGTGCCGCTGGGTGCACCTGCCTCTGTGCTCCCTCCCTGGATATACCCCTGCAAGAGGGGCATTTGTTTATTTTTAATTAAGAGTGGAAGACAGGCATGAGAAATATTATGGAAAAAAAAATCAGGGGAAGGTGGAACTGCAAGCTAAAACCATTTGTGGCTTTATGATAGAGTTTAATAGAACAAAGTAACTATACTAATTTTTTTTTTTAACTAGAAAAAGGTGACAATTTCTATATCTCTTGAAAATGCCTTGAATATTTTGGACATTATCATGGTTTTGAATCTTCAAGGCCAAGGCATCAAAGTCCAAGGCAGAGGCATTGCAAAAAATAGGCCTTTAAGCCAAGGCCAAGTATCAAGGCATTTCAACACTGCTGGAACCAATAGAAAAATACTTTCTTTGAATTTCTTTCCTCTAATTGAGCATATTTAATGGAAGTTGCACTATATACTTTTTGGTTCTTTTTGCAGTTGTTGTATGTGATGAATCCAAACAAGTTCCGAGCATGTCAGTTTCTAGTGCGATTCCATGAGCAGCGGAATGACAAAGTGATTGTCTTCTCAGATAACGTGTTCGCTCTCAAGCACTATGCCATAGCCATGGGCAGGTAAGCAGTCAGGGACTACAGTATAATCTGATATCAATGTTTTCTTTTACGTCAGTGAAAAGAATTTTTAATGTCATAACATATATTCAAAATGTGCAGAATAAACAATGTTATTGGAACTTGATATTTGCCTCTAAATCCTACACAGCCAGTTTTGCTCAAAAATGGAAGTAATTACTTACATGAATTGAGATTTGTTATGACAGTTCATTTGCATGAAACTAATCACATATAGTCTCGCATTGGCCTACTGAGATCATGAGATATCCCATTCATGATTTCCAATGGATTTTAGAGTAAATATCTGAACTGAAGGAATGTTGACAGCTACACTCAGCCCTATGCTAGGAGGACCCCTGCACAGTGACAGCTCCCCAGACAACGATCACAATGCTACTCGCTTCAGTTTCACACATGTGACTTAACGTTGCTGACCCAAGAACAAAAATATATTTTGCCTTTCATTTGTTTAATATTCAAGTTGAGGATCTTCACAGCATCTTAGCTTTACTTTTATCTTGTGCTGGCAATTCAGAAGCAAAGAAATCTATGAAAAGGTTTTGAGTGCCTACCAAAACTGTACATAACTTTGAAAATATTATCACTAACACAAAGATAACCTAGTTTTAATTATATCACCCGACCATTTCAATATTTGTTTCACTTCAGACCCTATATCTATGGGCCTACAAGTCAAGGAGAGAGAATGCAGATATTGCAGAACTTTCAACACAACCCTGCTGTCAACACAATCTTCATCTCCAAAGTAAGATTTGTCTTAAGAAGAAACTTCTTTGTGCTAATCTATAGCATGTCATGTGTTTGACAGTAAAGCAAAGAAAGCATACACTTCATGTACAATTATGAGATTGGGAATGATTGGAGGTTTTGATCCTCTTTAAAATTGTTATAATTTTGGCCATGATGATTATTTTTTTTATGTGACTTTTTTTGATGGCCAAAAAGAGTCATACAATATTTGTTAAAATTGCTTCTATTCATTAAGAATTTATGGCTTTTTCAGACTTGGTCCAAGTGTTATGAGTTTGAGGCCATCTTTTAAAAATCTCTCTATTTTAACTATTTGTATTTGTATACATGACTTTGATGAGACAAAGAGATCAGACTTTTGGGTTGTTAGGTCAAAAGTTAAAGAGGCCAATTAACATGTAATTGTAGGTTTTTGATTCTGGTTATCACAATGATTCAAGAACATATTGAGCCATGAAGTTAACTGAATATAGGCGAAGGCATATAGAAGACACAGTTGCATTCATCTTGTTTGATAAACTATTAGTACAATTCAGATCCTAGAAAATAATTCAGTAGGAGGATATTTTATTTCATGGGAAGCTAATGCTGGGTAATACATATCTCATATCTTTTTTGTTCTGTATTCCATCTTCTGTTTACTCAGGTTGGTGATAATTCCTTTGATCTGCCCGAAGCCAATGTCCTCATACAGATTTCATCTCATGGTGGTTCTAGAAGACAAGAAGCTCAACGTCTAGGTCGGATCCTCAGAGCTAAGAAAGGTAATCTCATTACCCCAATCTCATCTTCTGTGGTTGAGACTCAAGTGGATGTGTTTCTGGTGCTATCAAGATCATGCTGTAGCATGTTATAATTTGTTCTCTGTCCTAAAGTGAAATGACACAGTTTTACCTCTCAATGAACTGTGATTTTCATTGATAATTTGCTGTATTGCGTGTTTGGAAGAGAGTGATTTTGAGTTTGTTTAATTTTGATTATTTTTTACAGGTGCTGCCGCAGAGGAATACAATGCATTCTTCTACACACTGGTATCACAAGATACACAAGAGATGTTCTATTCACTGAAGAGACAAAGATTCCTGGTCAATCAAGGTTATAGCTTTAAGACCATTACCAAACTAGCTGGAATGGATCAGGTATAAGAGTCCTGGGGGGTGTTTCACAAAGAGTTAAGTTTGACTTAGAGTCGTGCTTAAGCGCCAATGCGCACCTGGTATTTAACGCATAATCTCATCGATAGACTTCCCAACAGCGCGCATCCCCAAGCACGATCTGACCACTGCGATGATGCGTAATATACAGCACACAGCTAGGAATTTAAGTGCAACTTTAAGTCATACTTAACTCTTTGTGAAACACCCCTCAGTTTGTTAAGATTATCATCATATAAATGAAAAACATTTTATTCTTTCAGTATTATATGAGTAATATGATTTAACATGAAAGGCACGTAACTGAGCTGCATGAATAATAGATAATGACTCTGTCTTCAGCAGTGCAACAAAATGGACTGATCACAGATCAAAGATTTGAGAGCAATAATGTTCATGATGAAATTAGTCTATATAGAAAGTTTAAAGTACTCACTCATTTATTACAAGGAAAATGAAAGAACCTGTACAGTAGTAGTAATTCCATTGGATCCTGCACCATTTCATGTCTAATACTTGCTTTTGGAATAAGTGTTCCAACATTTCATTGTCAAAGATACAGGATTATGATTGGAATTGGGTTTTAGGTAAGATATAGAGTTAGGATTGGGATCAGGTGTTGGGTTAGATATAGGGTTAGGATTGGAAGTGTGTTTTAGGTTAGATATAGGGTTAGGATTGGAAGTGTGTTGTAGGTTAGATATAGGGTTAGGATTGGAAATGTGTTGTAGGTTAGATATAGGGTTAGGATTGGAATTGTGTTGTAGGTTAGATATAGGGTTAGGATTGGAATTGTGTTGTAGGTTAGATATAGGGTTAGGATTGGAATTGTGTTTTAGTTTAGATATAGGGTCAGATTTAGTGGTATGTTTAGTGTTTGGACCAAGGTTAAGTATTGACCCTAGAGCCTGAAGCATCCATCTGTCAGCTAATGTATTTGTTGTATTTCACTAGGAAAACCTGAAGTACTGCACCAAACAAGAGCAGCAACAGCTTTTACAACAAGTATTAGCTGCTACTGATGCTGATGCTGAGGAGGAGAGGGTTCCAGGAGATGGTCCCAGAACAAGTTCTCAGGTAAGTTATGTCAAGCTAGCTTTCTCTCTCTCTCTCTCTCTCTCTCTCTCTCTCTCTCTCTCTCTCTCTCTCTCTCTCTCTCATTCTCTCATTCTCTGTAGCACGTTGAGTCATACTCTCATGTTAACTATTTCTTTTTCTTTCTTTTTCTCTTCTGGTCAAATGCATAAAGGATTTGATATAAAAATGTGAACAGTTAGTTCAGGTGCCCCTCCCAATCACAGCAATTTTGCTATTGTGTTTTTCACTCCATATTTAAAGCATCTTGCTGACTCTGTATACTTGCATGTAAACATTTGAACTTCAAAAGAATTTTCTTGCTGTAAGGAAATCCTACCATGTGGTAAATTGCCATTTGGTGGACCATTTTGTCCACTCATCAAATGGTCTAACTTTCGTCTAACAACCACTTAGTCCAATAATCATTTCGTCCAGTGATCAGTTGGTCTATAACCATTTCGTCTACAGTCAGTTGATCTAATAACCATTCAGTCTACATCCATTTTGTCCAATTGCCACTTAGTCCAATTATTTTCTTTTTTGTTTTTATCTAAACACCATTTAAATGTATTGGTGTATCTATTTAGGTGGTTCGTCGTGTTGGTAATATGAGTTCCATGTCTGGTGCTGATGATCAAGTCTATATGGAATACCAGACTAAAGCTACCAAGCATGTTCATCCCCTCTTCAAGAAATTCAGAAAATGATTTGGAGGATTATGCCTGCTGAGGAGAAGAACCACTCATGAGATTCCATCATTTCATACAGAGAAGAGAATGGATGGAATAGCATATTGCCTTAACCCATTCGTGACAGGAATTATTTAAAGCCTAATTTGATCAGCTTTTATTCTTCAAATTGGCAACACCAACATTTTTATTTTATTGCTACATTTTATTTATAAAATGTCATGTATCAGAAATGAATATAAATTGACAGAAATTATGATGATAAGTCAAAAAGTTGCCAATTTGCAGGGGAAAACAGTGATTTTAAACTTTCTATCACATTGCCAATTTAAGGATTTTAATGCTTATTTTCCTTTAAAAAAATGTCAGCATCAAACAATGAATATTGATGCAACCAAAATGGGCACAGTTTGTGTAGAATTTTTTGCTCTTTCTGCTCATGTATTTGGTATAATTTTTAGGGCTTTGCATTAAAAGATATTAGGCCAAACCACAAAATGTAGACCTCTGTCACGAATGGGTTAAAAACTCTGGAAGAAAATGTCTGGTGGAACATTGTCAAATAGCCAAGTGCTTTGACTTATTAACTTGTTATTAACTTGTTCATTGTTCAAATAAAAAGATGTTTTCATTCTTGTGCGATAAAGTACAGTAAAGGAAACAGGCAAAATTTTACATGTGAAGCATTGGGAGATTGTATTGGGGAGCTCTTGTACCAACCCATTATCCTCGTTTTTGTGTATTATGCAGAATTGTCAAGCTTTATAATGGTTTCCAGCTATCCCTGGAATTGAAAACATTGCAAATTACCGCTGGTTCCCTGGATTTTTCCTCTCAGTGTGCTGGAAATTTTTGAGACTTTACCAGGAAATAAAAGATGAAAAACGGGGAATTTTGTTTTCATGAAATGCTGCAAATCCTGCAGTTATTCTGTCAAATCAGAAATTATGAAGTATTTTACCTATGTTCAAAATGAAGTTGCACACTTTAGTTATGACAAGTGCAGACTCAACTTTGCTTGTAAATGTGTCATTATTCCTTCTATCACTTTATGTATTCACCTGTTTTTTATGTTATGTTATATTATGTTATGTATTTATACTGAATGTTAAGATCTCTGTGCACTTGGTCAGGTGTGGGAAGGAAGGCCTGTGGGCCATGGCCATTTAGTTGACCTGTTCCTTACCCAGGCTACCTGGCTGGGTCTATGAAATTATTGTATTCACTCACTTTGTATGTTACCTTTTGTTTGTTTCTTGATTTCTGAAAGTGCCAAATAAATAATAATAATAATAACAAGATTATTATACTCCCGCCAAACAAAGTTTGAAGGGGGTATATAGGAATCAGCGCATGGTCAGTTGGGCGGGTGGTTGGTCGGTCTGTTGCAAATCTTGTGGATCAAACTACTTCCTCATTTTTCTAGCAATGGTCATGAAATTTGGCACACACATTTGTCTAGGGATGAAGATGTGCAAGACCTACTTTTGGAATTCGTTTGAAACTGTGTTGCCATGGTAATGGCATGTTATTGCAATAAATCAGGAAAAGCTTGCAGATCAAACTACTTCCTCATTTTTAGAGCAATGCTCATAAAATTTGGCACACACATTGGGCCATGGGGTATTAATCACCTTCAGTGATATTATTTTTCAAATTATATTTCAACAAGGAAATTCTTATATTCTCTAAATAGATGGCATATTCTAAGTGTTTTCACATGTTTTCAAACAAAACCATGTAAATTATGAATTTGCTTATCATTTAGGAACAGATGAGCACATTTCACTTAATTTATTATCCTTTTTATTATGTTCTCTGTATCATACTTTGTTAATACTGTATGTAAAGGACAAGAATAAATCATAACAGTGAAAATGAATTACATTGTAGTCTTGTTCACCACCACCACCACCACCCCACCTCCATCACTAACCCTAACCCATCCCATCTCCAACATCACCACCACCCCACCATCACTACCACCACTCCACCACCACCACCATCACCACCACCACCACCATCACCACCACCCCACCAGCACCAGCACCACCCCACCAGCACTATTATCACTACCACCAACACCATCACCACCCCCACCCCCACCCCACCTCTACCTCCACCATCACACCACACCACCACATTGTACTAATACCTGTAGAAAGCTAGCAGGTTATGTTTTCTGCATTGGGTTTGCACTTGGTTAAATATGAAACAACCATTCTGAAAAGTTCTGGGTCAGCTTATATCACAGATGTGCATGTAACTCCGACTGACCATTTGATTGCAAATCTGCTTTTGTTGCATGGCCCAAGACACAGATACCGGTATGCTAGATTACAACATCTCCAGTATTCTGGGGCCTGTTTCTGGAAATCAACGCCAAGTTAGTCCTATCTTTGTCCGCCAACTACGGAGATGACTCTAATCTTGCTAAACCGTTTCACGAAGAGCATACTAGCTAAATATCTCGTGATATCGATACTATTGGTGAGGAAATGTGACAACATATAGCCTTGATCACAATAACACATATATTTTATTAAAGGATTTTATCTAAACTGCAAATATATGAGTGAATGGGAGAATGCAAAGATGAGAAATAGTAGCGAGGGGTTATGATTGCAAGATATTTTTCAAATTAGGCAGATCACCCCAAGGAAAAACTTATAAAATTCAGATTTTAGAAAAATAAGGTTCATTATTGCTTGGAACGTAGGATGGGTACCCCCAGGACACTGGTTTATCAAAATAAACACTTGCGTTCATGATCTTCAAAAAAGTAGGCAATAAAAGATTTATCCAGCATCATGGTTTAACCAAAACATTGAAAAGCAAAATTTTTCCAAAGTAAATGCTAAGATATGTGTTTTGGAAGTATTTCGCGTAAAATTCTATGAAATCATTTATCTTTAAATGAATACGAGTCTGAAAACTACAGACTACTCCTTTGACTATGCCTGGTCTGACATGGCAGAATTGCATTCTTTTGTGAGATGTCAAAATCACAGGAGAAACCCCCTAGGAAAATTCTTCAGCAGATCATTTCATATGAAACATGAAATAGAATATTCATACATGATCAAGGATGAATTACTGATTTTAGGAATCTGTAGGAAAGATGGATGTGAATTATTTTAAAATTTATTTAGCTTTCGTTTTGGCCAGCCATAATCTACCAAATTAATGACATGTGATGGCGCTGCATATCGATGAAAAAAGATATGACAGGGTCACAGGCGTCTTAGTCGGGATGTTGGCGTTGATCTTGGCAAACACGGCTTCGTGAAACATGAAGCAGACTACTAGCCAACTAGCGGCGATCTTAGCTGAGACGTTGACTTATGATGGTTTTGAGAAACAGGCCCCTGGATTCTAGATGAATACATACAAAATATAACAAGTCAGCATCAAATCTAGTAGTTAATGTTCTTTTATTGTGTTTAACACAAGAATACAAGTACACTGAAATTGTTTGCAGGCATATATGATATGAGACACATACCATGTGAAATGGCATGCCCTGCACTAATATTACCATCGTAAACACAAGTATTAAAGCATGCTGTTGTGCAGAATTTGTATTATTATTATACAATGTCTATTTATTTTCATTTAATTTTTCTTTGTTTTAATCATTTTAATTACCTTCACAGGCTTTAAACAATACAGATGCAATATTTCTTTTTCCTCATTTATCTATTAGTGTCTCATATACATGTCTCTCTACCTTGCTAACATTTACAAAAGACAGGTGACTCTGTAATAACCTGAATGAACATTTTAAATGTTAATACGATACTAATGACCTGAGATCCATAAGCCAAACACCACTTGAGTTATCATGGTACTTATAATTGAAACATAAATTGATACCGGATAACTGAATTCCTTTCAGCCTGTACAGGTGGGAATAAACTATCCTGCACATAGAAATACAGTGGATCATAGATCACAATGTGTGTGTCACAGGTCACACTGTGTGTGTCACAGGTCACACTGTGTGTGTCACAGGTCACACTGTGTGTGTCACAGGTCACACTGTGTGTGTCACAGGTCACACTGTGTGTGTCACAGGTCACACTGTGTGTGTCACAGGTCACACTGTGTGTGTCACAGGTCACACTGTGTGTGTCACAGGTCACACTGTGTGTGTCACAGGTCACACTGTGTGTGTCACAGGTCACAATGTGTGTATCAAACAACTCTAGTAGAGTGTCCTTAAAGAGCTAAATTTCAACAAGGGAGAAGGATTGTGTACAGTGTAATAATTATTTCAACATGCTGAGAAATTCATACATAAAACAAGCAATTTAACTCCCTTTTTCGTAGCGATTTTCAAAATATCAAAACTGTACATCAACTGAAAGAAAATGATATTAAGATGAGTGTAGTAACAAGTCAAGATTGTTGATGCATGCAAACCTTGCTGTGATTAACAGACTATAACTTCTCATGCCTCAATGATATTTGTTCATGTTATAGGTGATGTTCTTGTTTCATCTGATAAACATTGTTAGTATTACATTCAGTATTATTACTGTGAAAAACACCTAAACTCTGAATCTAATTTAGTATCCAAATTCCACATGTAATTCCAGGCTACCATATTTCGAAAATGCATTCAAGAAAATGAGTGTATAACATACAAAATGTATAATTCTGAATGATATGATTAATAGAACAGCAAATTAAAGAGAAGGATATTGCCTTAAAACTGGGAGTAATAAGTCATATTCATGGAAGCATGATGAATTGCTGGTCAGGATTATTTATCACAGGCTGGTCTGAAAATGAACAATGCTGTGATTAACTCATCATTAACATCCTTAACAATTGTGACTTGTCACTTTTAAAAAAACGAATCGTGACTTGTCACTTTAAAAAAAATGAATTTTGACTTGTCACTTTTAAAAAATGTAAAATTATTTTAGTTAATGTACAATTCATTATATTTCATTTGATAGCATTTTAAACATTTGAATTTACAAGGGTGCTAAATTGCTTGTTTTATGTGTTAATTTCTCAGTACATCTCAATAATTACCAGTATTAGATACACTTTATCTGGAAGCAATATTACATGCCAAACTTCAAAAGTAATCTAAAAAACTGCTATGTGTAAAATATTTCCCACTATACCTGTGTATATATTCATTAATCTAAAAAAAGGCACCATCAAGTATCCTTGAAAGCTAATGAGTCGATGGAGATATTTTTCTAAAAATTTCCAAATAGCCCATAAACAATAATAATACAGTAGAATCTTGTTACTACACCCTGTAATAACAAACTCCTAGTGCTCTACCAAGAAATATCTGGGAAAATGTAGAATTCAAATAAAGAAGAAATAAAGGTATTCAGAGCTGGAACTTCCGACTTTACTTTGCTATTAGTTATGAGAGTTGTAATGTTTCTCACAGGGAGCTTCCACTGTAGCCTGTTTTACTCTGTCTCAAAAAATGTGTTCCTTCATAATACACCTGCACTTACCTTGCTACATTTAACATAGATTTCTAGTAGATGGATTTGAGATTTAATGTACACTAGTACCACAAAGTTGCTCCCTACAAAAAAACCTCCTGTGAATACATGTATTTAGTACAGTTTGTGGATACCTGCACACATTCTTTACAAATTCTGCATAACAGCTCACATCAACTGAGAATTATTTCAATATTCCCTTTATTTCCCTTGCCTGTTCAAAACATAGATTAAGAAATTTATGAAATATGAATTTATAGAATTTTTAACATTTACTGTACACCATCACTCTCACTTTAATATCCCTCATACCAACTATATCTCTTTAGGAATAAAACAGTTTCCTTCTGAAATGTTGTTCCCTATGATAATATCTCACATATGATTTGGTAGGCAATTTCATCAGCATGACATAGGATGGGCAATGAATCTACCTACAATTGAGGATATAAAAGTTTGTAGGTGGAAGCTTGTAGATATCTACAGAATCACATCTCTATTGGTTTATCCTTTAATTGTCCTGCAAATGATTTAAACATAATTCTAACATGTGTCATATCACAGAATGGTTGATTGCTGGTCTGCTTGCATCGACACAACAGATAAGATTTGCTCTTCTCAACCTCAAAGCGAACAGGTTTAAACTCGGTAGGTTTGTGAGCTCCATCACAGAATGGCTGTAAGAAACAAAGTAAAATACATATTACATCTCACCATACCATCATCACTGAATATGCCTACTGCTGAATATTCCCAATGTTTCATTTCATATAGTTTGGTCAAAGACAAAAAAAATGTAACTAAATGATAAGTACGACATATTAGATTGTAACAAAATACAGACATTAATTCAAAATGTATTTATTCCAGATGGAATGGAATTGATGTGTGTTCCATTAATGTGGAAATTTAATGCACTCTAATGAAGATATAAGATTTACTAAAAATATCTTATAAGCAAATAAAAAAGATCCTCGAATTTGAAAGACAGAACTGATGTGTGTTCCAAATCAATGATGGCTATTAATGTGGAAATTTAATGCATTCTAATGAAGAAGATACAAGATTTTACTCAAAATATCTCATAAGCAAATAAAAAGATTCTCAAATTTAAAGGACAGAACAGGTCTATGGCCTACTCACTACAATATTTTCCCCCTTTATCTTTATCCTTGTCTATAGTTCGTACCCTCATTATGTCTCAGTTGCTTAAATATGCCAAAATATGTATTTTATGTATATATGTTAGTACTACGTTTTGTAATCATGTTTTCTGTTTTACACACATGTCCTGTACATCGTTCAGGTAAAAATGTAATATGGACTTATTTGTATATTTCCCTTGTTTTGATATAAAAATGATGTTGAAAAAAGAAAGCTAGCACTGACATGGTTCTCTTGACTCAATATTACCTGTTTCTTGCTAAGTCCACATTTGCACCAAGCATACTTCTTGCCTGCTTCCAGCTTCACCATAGTAGGGATCATCTTTGCAACATACGTTCCTTTAGGGCCTACCTTTATACCTCGCATCTACAAAAACAAGCAATTAACAATGGTTATGCTTTAGGACCAGTAACTTGCAGCCATTTCTAAGAAGTCTTGTTTAAAGATGGTACTATGCTGCATTATTTATACATGAATATTCCATGTTCCACATTATCAAGAAACACCAACTCCACAACTGTAGGAACTACTAATTGTTAGGATCTACCATAATAACAAAAACTCTGATCATGTGAAATTCTCAGTTCTTTTTTTTTTTTTTTTTTTTTTTTAGATATCTAGCTCTTGCTCCTCTAAAGCTCACCATCAGTTATGGAACAAAATCTAATATAACCTTCATGTATGTAAACTTATCATTGTATGTACTACTAGCATGGGAGGTATTCTAATGGCAGCTTACTGGTGCTGTGTTCAAGCTGTAGCTGGTTCTGGCACCTTGTAGCCGACAGAATGCGATAGGCAAGTTCATCATTGGAGGACGAAAAAGTGACAATGACATGACTGTATTTGTAAGGTACTGAATCTGCTGAAAGTGAAAGTGATTCCTCAACGAGAATTCCTTCCAAAAAAAATAAACCCTCAACAGGCTCAAGTCATACAAGTCAAGACGGACTAGCAGCAAACTGCTCTAGCCTGCTAATCTCCGACTTTAACGGTGGGAGAACAAGAAGAAAATCGTATAAACAGCTAGTCTAGCTCCTTGCAGGTAGGTGGCGTGTATGTATACGCATGGGCCGCCGGCCGGGTACTTAGTATATGCTATTTCTGTGAGTATATATAATTATGCAATGTTTACAAACAATTCAGTGCATAAACTTTATGACCAGTCGTTATCTATTTTCATGTAGAGCATTTTATAGTGAAATATATACAAACGACAGTCTAAAAAGGCTAAAAAAAACTTCCGGGTCATATAATGGCGATATCGATAATTCACCATGCGATGGCATATATGTGTGCATAGCAACGCTATCGTAAATGTGTTGTCCGCTTTTGTTTACAAATTTACAGGTTATTAGACAGAACTGCCCATTTTAACTGAACAGAAGTCGAGATTATTGGAAGAAAATTTTGTAACTGCAGGAAATTCATTATACATAGAAAACCATGAGTTCCAGACAAGTATTGCAAGGTAAAGACATTTTGAATAGATTTCTTTTCAAGCATGTCATTTGTCAAGTTATGTTTGGGTGCGATCTGTTAGATCTACAGATACTGACTGAGCCTGTGTCTGTGAGAACTGAGTCACTGATACTGAGTGAGATGTTGATGTGCAGCTAGCTGAGACTGAATGAGAGAGCTTGTCAGAGCTCAACCGCTCCATTGGTGGGGGACCTCCAATAATTAAAGAGAACAATATGCATAGTTTTTACTGAATCCAAAGACAAAAGAGGAGGCTTCATTTTTGTGTCTTGACACAGGACCTCCCATTCTTCATCATCACAAAAGGTGATAAAAAAAGTTCTAAAACGGGGAAAGGGTATTTTTTTCAGCACCAGGCGGGAAACCCGCTAAAAAGGTATCAAAAAGTGAGTCTTAGAGAAAGAAACTTCACAGAAATGGATAGTCTTGATTAGCTACATCATACATGTAAGTTGAGAGTTTAGGCTGCCATAACACAAAGGGGTGTGAGACAATTGAAGTGATTGAGGATGTTTTGCACAATCCTTTTTGGAAGACTTTCTTGGCCTTCAGTTAGTTCCAGTTTTGGTTGGCGGCTCTCGGTAGCATCTAGGGCTATCAAAGTATTGCGGAACGCTATTTCCCTTGTTTCACTGGCTGGTAGGTGCAATTTTGCACATTCGTACAATTTATCTTTCAATTGGTATATTCAATGGGTCGATTGGTCCAATTGAAGTCCCTAAATCGTTGTTATTGTAGCGTTCAAAAATGGAAAGAATGCTACTTGTAGTGTTCTAAAATGAAAGTGTTTAACTAAGGAAAATATAACTTGATCCTCTAAATGAAGAATCAAATAAAGATGACGGGAGATAACTTAGTGTAGAGAACTCAGGAGACACAAGAAATTGAACTTAACAGAAAGAAGTCTGGTGGTGCTCTGCTTTATTCCAAAAACTTGGGGCTGCTTTGCCCACAATCTTCAGAACATAAATTTACATAATGTATATTCAAATATTCAAATGAATCAACAAACAATATCTTAATTGGAGGAGCCTAACAAAATGGAAAAGTCCAATTCAATAAAATAACCAATAAGGAAAGAAGGGATGAGGTGATATAAGTAATTTGGAATGATCAAATAAGAATGAGAGCTGTCTGAGCTAAACTAAGGAATCAGGTGTGGGATGGAATGAATGAACACACCTGAATAGAGAAAGAATGGAGGTGACAAAACAGAACAATAGAAGAGGGAATCTGGAGTAAAGGTGATGGTGATGACAAACTGAATATCATTAACTAAACTTAACTAATTCCAGACTGCAAGGCAGAGCTGAAAAGGAAATAATGTAAATGAATTCAAGGTTCAGATGGACAACCAAGGAAGAGTAGACAAACAAAATATTAAGCAAAGTAAAAGTGAATGATGTCAAAATAACAGTCTTACATTATTGTTGAACTGGGGCGCGTTTCATGAAACCGTCATAACTACAAGATCAGTGACATCTCGGAGTTGTCGGTCGTCTTGTCTGCTAAGTGTTTCACAAAGCTGTCTTTGCCAAGACCAGCGACAACTTCCGTGACAAATGACTTGTCGCTCCCCCGAACATATTAGCACGCCATCACAAGTCACCTTTTTGTCGCCTATGGGCAGCTTGCTGGCAGCAAAAAATAAGGAATGTTAATTTCTTAAATACAAATAGTTCTTGAGCTCTAGACTTTTATTCCATAAACAATTATTACCAATGTTGATGTAAAAGTATAACTGAAATAACCTATACGTTTCAGCGACGTTATAATCCTCCAACAAGTAATTGAGATTAATGCTGATTATCCTCCAATCAGTCTCCCATAAAAATTGGAGCAGTCTGTATTTTCAGGCCCGTAAGAACGATGACAATTCAACACGTATAGACTTCCTTTATATTTTCCTCTTTTGCAAGTAAAATATTTATTGAAATCATATAATATGTATTCATAAATGAATTCATTTCAAAATTTGGATTGCATAACATTCCGATTCAGCATTTTTCAAAGATTATAACAAAATTTGGGTCTGATTTCAATAACTCGTCAATTACGGTATCCTCTTAATTGTAAATCTAAATTTGCAAAGCGCAACAGCAGTTTTTGTTTATTAATTTGAGAAATTCTCAGATGTCACAATTAAAGTAGCTATTACATGAATGCAATGTTTGTATTATTTGTTCCATATCCCATTGATGTATTTATACTTTTCGAACAATTAGAACAAAGCTGAGTCTAAAATGGTGTTTGAATAATTGATGACAATTCCAGTGGATTATGATCAAGGGCTTCAGGCTATATTTTTCAGCTGGTAGTATCGATATCTTGAATTTGTGAGATGTCAGGCTTGACTAAATGCGTAGTCTAGACCTAATTGATCTTTATCATAAAAGATTTTTATCCAACTTTTATGAAATTTCTAAATTCAGTTAAATCAAAGGCAAGTTATTAGCCTACCAGCATGCATTGCTTGGATCATTATAGATACATGTATGTGCACTTTAATCTCTTTTCTTTTCCCACTATGTTTTTATTTTACTGTGCAGTGTTTGAGCAATATCAGAAGGCTCGGACCACCTTTGTGCAGACAGTAGCAGAGCTGGCATCAAGACCACAAAATATTGAAACATTGCAAAATGCAGGTATGTTTGACACATTTTTTAGTAATAATTGAATTTTAATTCCATCAATATTTACTCACTATGGTATGTACATGCAATGATAGAAAAGTTGATTTATGTAAACTCATTAAGACATGATATGGTACAACAAAGAAAGACAAAAGCAACTCAAGAGACAAAACTGAAACATGGCTGCCTTTCTTCCTCCCCCCTCCCCTCTCTCTCTCTCTTTCTCTCCCTCCCATGTGTCATCTATGAGTAGTCTTAGCATTAGGCCTTTATGTGATATTTTTACACAGGGCTTGGTACCAAAAGTGGGACTCAAAAGTACATGTACACATGGTGCATAGGCCCCATCTCTACAGCTGCCAGTTGGCAATCTTGGTATATTTGTTTTAGTGCATTAATATGTGTATTTTTATTATATGTTGTAGGTGTAATGTCACTTCTTCGTCCTCTGCTGCTGGACATTGTGCCCACCATTCAACAGACAGCAGCCTTAGCTTTGGGTCGTTTAGCTAATTACAACGATGACCTTGCAGAGGCTGTGGTAAAGGGAGATATCCTTCCTCAACTAGTCTACTCACTAGCTGAACAGAATGTAAGTCTGCAGATATGACCGAACCCACATCTTTATGTCCAAATGAATATGTGCACACCTGTGTATGCTGGACTAAAAACGAATGTTTTGTTGCATGTTGTGTTGTATGCATTTAAAGCCATTTTCAATGTCTTTAAGCTGCTTACATTTTAGCAGTGAGAATCTGATACAGAGTGTATTATAGCAGTTTACTTAATTTTTCTTTCACATTTTTACCATTCTATGGAAAAAATGAAAATTCATTTTTTCATTGAATGTTCAGCGTGTCTTCAGAGCTTTCAGTTTTGTTTCCACAGTCAAGATAGAAACGAAGCTTGCAACTATTATGTTGGGCCCCTACTACAAGCTTTGCTTCTCAGGGGTCCAAACCTATCATTTACTTGTATTGTATATATTTCTGTATTTGTCTGTTTTAATGATTGGTTAAATAAAATTGAATTGATTGATCGACTGAACTGCTTTCAGTTGCATGTCACAGCATTGTTGCATCTGCTGAAATAGCCAACTTCTCGTACTGCATTCTCTATAAACTTCATTGCTTTCTCATATTACTCCATTAGTTTTTTTCATTCTAATCCACTTGACTCAATGTTTCATGACAGAATTTCCTTTTTGTGTTTCCCTTTTGGTGAGCTTTCAGAAAAGTTGTATGCAATGTTTAAAACAATTGATCCATGTGTTTTATTATGTTTTTTTTGTGTTAATGGCAGAGATTCTACAAGAAGGCAGCTGCATTTGTTCTTCGAGCTGTAGCTAAGCATTCTCCTCAGCTTAGTCAGTCTGTTGTAGACTGTGGAGCTCTTGATGCTCTTGTCATCTGCTTAGAAGAGTTTGATCCAGGTGTCAAGGAGTCTGCAGCTTGGGCTCTAGGATACATTGCCAGGCATAATGCAGGTCAGTATCAAATTCTTCCTTAAAATCAATTCAGTGTAGCACTATATCTTATAATCATAAAAGCTGAATAACTTTTTGTATGGGTAAGTCTTCCTTAAGTAATACAAAATTAAACCAACATACTATAAACCCATAAATTTTTATAAAATTTTTGGTGGTGGTCAACACTGGTTAAAATTTGTGAAAATTTCATGCTGTAAAATTGACTTGCAGCCTTACAGGTGGTACAATCTACTATATTTGGAATTCCCAGACATTTCTGTCCATGATAATTGCCATCCCATTTACAATTTGTGAAAGTTTCATCTTGATAAAGTTCC
The DNA here is from genome assembly GCA_029962745.1 of Echinometra lucunter. Classification (NCBI taxonomy): domain Eukaryota; kingdom Metazoa; phylum Echinodermata; class Echinoidea; order Camarodonta; family Echinometridae; genus Echinometra; species Echinometra lucunter. The sequence continues at coordinate 135,001 of CM057167.1, read as the reverse complement.
GGGGGGTTCACAAAGATTAAGAGTGACTCAGATCGCACTTAACTATGGCAGGCCATTCATGCCAGAGATGTTTTCACTATTGGTCTTTCAAGGGATGTGATAATCATGGGCATAAATTTGCAGAATTCACCCTTTTTGTTTTGTTCATCAGTGAGCTATAAAAGAATGTCAGTTCTGCGGATTTGTGACCACGATTTTCAAATACTATGAGAGACCCGTGGTGAAAATAAAATGTGGCATGAATGGCCAGCCATAGTTAAATGCGATTTCAGTCAATCTTAGTCTTTGTGAAACACCCCCCCCCCCCCCCCGATTTTACAATATGGTGATTTATCCAAAGCATTAATCTTTGAGTATTTAATGGTGTAAGTGTTCTGCTTTTGTTTGTCAGAGCTTGCCCAGTCTGTGGTGGATGCTGGCGCTGTACCGTTGCTTGTCTTGTGTATCCAGGAACCAGAGCTATCATTGAAGCGCATTGCTGCATCTGCTCTGAGTGACATCTGTAAGCACTCACCTGAATTAGCTCAGACTGTGGTAGATGCTGGAGCCATTGCTCACTTAGCTCAGATGATTCTCAATCCTGATGCCAAACTCAAGGTCTGTTGCTAAATCCTTTCTGTTTATTGTCATAAATGAAAACAATAATTATAATACAGATATCTGCACAGTGCCTGTATTTGCCAGATTGATAATCATGATGTTCACAGTTTGCATGTATGTTTTCTGTATCTAGGTTTACTTTTAATACCTTTAGATACTTTGATGTAGAATTTATGTCTTCTGTATCTAGATTTCCTTTACTCTTTAGATACCCTGCTGTAGAATTTATGTTTTCTAGGTTTTCTGTACCCTTTAGATACCTTGATGTAGAATTTGTTTTTTGTATCTAGGTTTACTTTTAATATCTTAAGATACCTTGACGTAGAATTTATGTTTTCTCTTTCTAGGTTTTCTTTACGTATTCTTTAGATACCTTGATGTAGAATATATGGAAATCATAGAAATGCACAGTGTATCCATATTGATATTACTGCTAATAACTTTTTCAATAACTCGTCAGATACATTATATAGCTACAAAGTTAAAGTTAGGTTGAAAACTTTTGTTCGGAAAAAATGTAACATTGAAAATTTGTGCCTCCCAGATAACTGGTCATTATTTCTGTATTCATTTGAAGTATCCCATGCATGTGATTTTCCTTGCAGCGTCAAGTCTTCTCAGCATTGAGTCAAATCTCTAAGCACTCAGTGGACTTGGCTGAGATGGTTGTAGAAGCTGAGATCTTCCCTGCTGTACTCACCTGTCTCAAAGATCAAGATGAATATGTACGAAAGAATGTTGCCACTCTCATCCGTGAGATTGCAAAGCATACCCCAGAGCTCTCTCAGCTGATTGTTAATGCAGGAGGTGTGGCTGCTGTGGTTGACTATGTTGGTGAATCCCAGGGCAATGTGAGACTTCCTGGTGTCATGATGCTCGGATATGTAGCTGCTCATTCAGAGAACCTGGCTATGGCTGTTATCGTCTCCAAGGTAAGCAATAGCGTCTCCCTTTATTTCCTTTTATTCATCAGGGTTATAGAAACTTTATGCTTCATGTGAACAAAAGTCTGTAAAGAAAAGTTGCTTGAAGACAAAGTGGAAATTGCAACTGCTTGAAGCCTTTGGTATTTTCCACAGTTAAGTGTGTTAAACGATTTGAATAGTTTTATAGATTTCTGGAAATTGAATTTACTTACCGGTAAACATATATCTTCATTTCTGATTACTGCCCATGATATTTTTATGCATGACTGATGGAGATGCGATTCAAGATATAACACAGATAGTTCTTAATAATAATAGTAATATTCTGGATTTTTATAGCACCTATTACATGTTTGATGTCTCTGAGCCCTTTCCAGGAGAAGTATTGTTTATTAATCTGTTGATCCATGGTATAACCCAGCTAGCTGTTGTGCTTTTTAATGTATTTTCCATGAAGTAATATTACAACAACCGTATTGAACTTGTTCTCTTTTGATGCAGGGTGTTACCCAGCTAGCCATCACACTAGCTGAGGAACCAGAAGATCATATTCAGGCAGCAGCAGCATGGGCTTTAGGTCAGATAGGACGTCATACACCAGAGCATGCCAAGGCTGTAGCAGTAGCTAATGTATTGCCTCGTCTGTTACAGTGCTACATTAGAGCTGATGCCTCAGAGGACCTTCAAACAAAGGTATGTGTATCTTCATCACAGTCACGCTTTTCTTACCATAATTCATTTATCTTCAAAGAACGTGCAAGAATGGAACTCACTTCCTTGTCTGTGATATGGGATAAGCTGATGTAATCACTATAGGTTAGGCTCACATTGTTTGGTGGAGAATTATTTGAGTGAAAATTATGGACACAGTACCCATGTTGCATAAGTGTAATAATGATTTTACTGATTTTTTTTCTCTTTTAAGTGATGCATAGGTAAAGTACCTTTGGGGTTGAAACTAGCATCTCTTTTTGGTAACACGGGTATACTCTCCTTGGTTGGAAAACCTGTTCCACTTGATTACCAGCTGGTGAAATATATCAATGCATCCCATTGCTATCTGCATTGGATGTGGCATCTTTTATGTTCTTACCAGGCATTGTCTTAGACATTTCAAAAAGCATATAATTCAAAACGGAGAAAAAAATAGTAGTTTAATGACTTTGAATTTGATTGCCTCCTTCTCTTAGGCCAAGAGAGCTCTGAAGAACATCCTGCAGAAGTGTATCCACCTGCCAGCACTTGAACCTCTCTTGCATGATGCTCCACCCAACATTCTCAAGCATGTGGTTGGTCAGTTCAGTAAGGTACTCCCTCATGATCCTCATGCCCGTCGTCTGTTTGTAACCAGCGGTGGTCTCAAGAAAGTTCAAGAGATCAAGGCTGAACCTGGCAGTGCCTTACATGAGTATATCAATACCATCAACAACTGCTTCCCTGAGGAAATTGTAAGGTATGTTAGCTCAACTCTCAATGCATTTCATAGGATTGAAACTTCAAGTGAGCCTGGTTTAAACCCTATGTAAATCCATAGATTTAGTCAACCAATTTGTGAATTGCCAAATATCACCTCCTTCATGCTTTGCAAATCTTTTAATTCTGTAACTAAATTAAAATACAAAAACTTTTCACTCTTACTTAAGTTAGTTGTCATGTTCGTTCCAAGATCAGATTAGTTTGTATGTTGTTGTTTTTTTCATGCCTCTGCCCTCCAAAGTTGGTGCCAGAGGCATTATGTTTTTTTCATCCCTCCATCTGCCCATTCTGTGTTTCTTTCATGCGATTTCGTAAGAACCATGTGAGGTATGAATTGCAAACCTGGTGCTTGTATGCGTCACATAGGAAGATGATCTGAATAGATTCTATGGTATATAGGTCAAAGGGTAAAGGCCATAGAGTTCAATATGCATGAAATTGAAAATGAGTTAGTTTTGGTATAACTATACATTTATTTCAACTATTTAACTCACCTATCTAATTGCTGTTGCCTGAAGTCAAGTTATTTCCTTGCAGCTGACATAAGAAATGTGATTTTTTTGTTTTCTTCTCCCACACAGGTACTACTCTCCTGGATATTCAGATGCCTTGTTGGAAAGAGTAGAACAATACCAACCAGTTGCTTAGAAAACCACCTACACAGCTTCCAAGGAGCTTTGAAGACAGTTACTGGAAATTAAAAACTATCTTGAGAAGTGGTTGAAGTTTTTCATTTTACTATCTTCAAATGTAGGAATGAAGTCAATCTACAGATACACAGTGCATTTCACATGCTATCAGCATGCCACACAATTTTCATGAAGTGAATTCAAGTAATGTTCTTCAAATGGATGTATGCTTATTATTCTAGTAGGACCTCTAACCCTTTGAAAAATAAAATTTGAATTTTATGTTCTGCGCTTCAATATAACCAGTTTATGCAAATTAAAGACCCAGGGGGTGTTCCATAAAGCTGTTCGTATTTATGCACGACTTTACGCACGACTGATGATATGTTCTTGTGCTATATCTAAATGATTGAGAATCTAATTAGCACCCAAGAACATGTTCCAGTCGTGCGTAAAGTCATGCGTAACTTAAGAACAGCTCTATCAAACACCCCCCAGGTGGTAATTAAAAGTCGAATGATACATTCCGGGGGGGGGGGGGGGTCATGCTGACTTGTCTCTTTGATGAAATTAAGCAACAAGTCTTTGAAAAGTTTTATGTATTATTCTATTTTATTTTTGTCATTAAATTGACCACCTTTGTAAATCAAAGTAGTGTTGTGAAAGGAATATCTATCTCATGTTGGATTTATTGAATGCCAGACCCATTACAGCTAAATTCATCCAGTTGGATATGGGTCTGCATGTGTTGTACTTGCACTTTTTTCTCATTATGCATCACTTTTTTTTTAAATTACATGTACTTCTACTTCTATGCTTGTGGAAAGCTATGCACATTGTTGTATACAAGTAGTACTTAAGGAACTTAGTGAACTCAAAGATGGTAATTAAATTGTTCTTTTCTGTCTAGATTAAGACCTTTTTCTTGCAGGTATTTGTCGTCAGTGTGAGAAAGTGTCCTATACCTTCACGACTTCAAGAATGAAGAAAATGAAACGTTCTTTACTGTAAGGCTTGTCAAGATTCATCCGTCCCATATCCATTTTACCTTTAACGTTTTGTACTTAATTGTAAATACTGTATTTGGTTACTATTCTAAATATATATATTTGTGAGATGTTTGTGAATAAACATGCATTTACATACTTCGAAAAATAATTTTGTTTTGTTTTTTGTGTTAATACACTGTTTTGATTAACGAGGTCATTTAGGGACTTCGAACCCTAGATTCTACTGACATACAAAATATACATTATTTCTGATATTGTCTCGAGAGACACCTAATTGGTACTTAAGGTTGGCAGCTGCATCAGTGTGTTATACTAATCTGTAAGAAAATGTACATGAAGAACATACTTGACAGATCAAAATATAACTAGAAATTCTAAGGGACATTTTTTTTCCTGGCTGTAGAATCCACCTCACATTCTATTGCCCTGTACAGTGTTCATCTCTGTCTTTCTATTTTTTTTCCAGCTTCTATGCCTCCCCTTTTTATTTCTTATCTATTACAAGTATTCAGTTTGACTGGCTGTATTCTGTATTTCTGATCTCATTTGAGTGACTTTTTTTTTTTTTTTTTGCTTTCTCACTAAACTTTGCTTCTTCCCTTTTGCTCTTTCTATACTCTCTGAATTTGGTACTCCCTCTTTTCTTTATCTCCTTTCTTCCAATATTTTCTTTAACTTTGACCAATGTGCTATTTGTGCCCATCTTATACTTAACATGTCTTTGTCCTTTCTGTATCCTTTATCTATCTCTGGCTCCATTCTCTCTCTCTCCCTTGGTCTTACTTCTTCTTCTTGCACTCTGAGATTATATCCCACTCCCCAATCCTTTGCTCCAGTCTATCACTTAACCCGTTGAACACGATTTGATTTCAGTATAATACACATTTCCCACAGACCCTAACCCGAGTTATCTCAGGCATAGGGCTCAACAGGTTAATCTTTATGTCATTCCATTAGACAACCTCCTTTCAACAGTCACTAGGTTCCCCCCCCCCCCTCGATCCACTCTCTTACTCTCGTCTTCTATCTCTCTTTGTCAGTATCTTTCACCACCTTTAAAAATTTATCATATAATTCCCTATTTGGCTACATCTCTTACGTTTTTCTTCTTTTTGGCAGTTACCCCGGTCATTCACTGCAGAAATAGCTTTTCTCTCACTGAATCAACACTGGAACAATAACAACTCAATAAGGAGAATGGAAGCAAGCATTCTCTAGAAATCAAGTCCACTGTATTTATTACATTACACATTTCACCAAATACCATTTGGGAACAATCAACATTCTCTAGGTAATGAGAGAAGAACCTTCAATTGAGACAATATGAAATATTGAATGTTTTTATGCTAAAACTTCATGACTCAGACATGGGTGAGATGACTTGATATTGCCTGGAAAATAATCATTTATCAAGTCACTGCAAGGAACTTCCATTGACCTAAATTTCATGCAATGTCCTGATATACAATACATGTATTATTGACAGTATGTGGATAATTGCACTAACTATCAGTAAATAGACAAATTCTACTGAAAAGGAGATCTATGCTACCGATACTAGTATGTTCTTATATGTGGGTAGTATTTCATCCTTGAATAAATAAAAACACTATGAAGACCCTGTCTCTTCTTTTTTTTTTTTTGGGGGGGGGGGGGGGGGGGGTGCTTATGCGCTATTTAAATCTGGGATAGTGGGAATACTTTTCTTTGATGCTCAAGTATAAATGTTGTTCTTCAGACAGTAACCTTATTCTATTTGCTCAACCATCATCTCTGCTTTCTATACTCTCAATGTTCCAGTGATGTCCTGAAATTCTCTCAGGCAGAAAAATCAGATTATGGCCGTGCACTGTGATGAACGGAAAACCAGCCATAAAAATGGGAAACTCCTCACATTCACCAGTGTTACCATTTCTATGAGCTAACATATATAGTTTTACAGTTTTGTAGATATGTTACAAAACATCATGCCTGTTTTCTGTTTAGGACCTGAATCTAAGGTAAGCCTCACTGAGTGTAAGAATGAAGTTATGTAACCCAATTTTGACAGTTTTCTTCAGTCATTACATAAATCACAAACTACAAATTGTCTCCAAACAGGTTTACATCTAATCAATCACTTACAAGAAAGCAACCTCATTCCAGTCTTAACCCACTGAGCATGATCTGTTTTCAGCATAACTCATATTTACCACATACACCAGCCTTAGTTATCTCAGATTTACTATTCAACAGGTTAAGAATATGAACTACAATTTTCTTATTTAATCTAAAGAAAACCACTTATTGTTGAGAGCTGTCTTTCTTGCCAATATCAATAGGATTTTAATCTAAAATCTAATTGTACTAGGACTTCGGGAAGTTTGGACTAAGACTTCTGTCACAAATGAACTATTACAATATCTACGCCTATCAATCTTTGACAAATTGGATAGGATCTGTTTCCGTGCAAAATGAGTAGAAAAGCTCTGTTTTTAGTTCAGACCTGACCAATATAATGTTAATAACTCAACAATATCATTGTCTCGGTGGATTCGCTTGACCACCGATTTGTTTTTAGGACAAAACTCACCAATAAAATCTAGAGTCTCTCATTTTGCTCCTTTCAACAATGAGGGCAGTCTTCATTGTACATGATTTGCAGAAGCCCATCAGATGTGACTATTGTAAATGTTATTGTCATCGGCCAAATGTGACCGAGGTCTTTAATGTTTAACAGAACATAACAGAATAGTTATTATATTTCATAAATCTAGAACTTAGCTTCTCTTTAAAGTAAAACATCAAACATGTTATGGACCATCTCATCAATGAATGAACAGAAAACAAGATGAAATATTTATTCATGTACAAGTAAGAAACAAAACAGAACACAAGGAAGAAGGAATGCTAGTCCATCCTGGCTTTTACCTCTCTTGTTGTCACTTTGTCTTTCTCTCTGCAATGAAAAAAATAATAAATGGTGTTAAAATTAACGATATATCTCTAAACCTAATTTTCAAATGGAAATTTCTGAACAAAGCTGCACTGTCTTGATAATGATCTATAGCTTTAGGTGCTTTTGTAAACCCACTGTCTACTGCAATCAATATAAACGACCAAAGTAATATAATGGAAATCTGTTAGCGTATCAAATTTTTCATGTCATTTCATGTTTTCTAGGGGTGTTTCCAAAATGCAAAATAACAAACGATGATTGTTACTATCTTTAAAGATATAGACCAATTCCACAAACGCGAGAGGACAGCAGACTGGAAAACATACTGCAGTGTGCACCCCACCTTTTATAGTACACAAGTCAATAGCGCATTATGCACATTCGTTCGATTTTTTTTCTATTTTGAAACAATATATGCAGATTTCTCTTAATGTTTGCAATGAGGAATAATCAGGGAAGTTCAGGTCGCAGCTGTGCGCTGCTCAAATGGCACAACAATTGGAGAAAGCTTAAAAATCGGAAGCTAACAGAGTGTAAAATTCACTCGCTTTTGACTCCTGAAGCCTGTTTGTGTGAGAAGCTGTACTCCCTACACTACCTATACACAGCGCTGTCGCGCACGGCGTTGGGTCTGGCTATCCCTACACAGGGTTTCCGTAGGCTTAAGGAATATGAAGAAATTCGTCGCCAGTGGGTAAAAACGTCATCAGAAAGGAATTTGAAGTCAAGAAACATTACTATTATTATTATGTAGTTTGGCGTACAATTTAATGACTGAAAACATGTAAACAAGGTCACATCAAGGGCTCCCATTTACTGCGGCAGTGCCAGCAGTGGGGCTGCCAATGCTGCGATCGAACTTTTACTGACAAAACTAAGGGGGAAAAAGCAACGAAAGTACAAAAATACATCATACCTTCATCTGTCAGATATGGCCATTGTCTTACCTCATCTACCCATGTATCAATGCTTTATTTTATTGATCTAAAATAAAGTTAATGAAACAATATTAGTGCATATCTTTTATCTTTCAGTGATTTTGTACACAGAGCCAATCGCGGTCAGCGCGCTTGCACACTGCAGCTATTGCGTCGCCGATAGAGGGCCAAATACATAATTGGTGGTGGAATTGGTCTATATCACACATGTTATGCTTTGCTAGTTTGGTTTACTTACTTATCATGCCATCTCTAATACTTACATTGCTTCTGTATTATAGCACACATCTTTATATACAATTTACTATCAATACTGATTGGTTTTGAAGAGATAGCGGTTATAGTGGTAAAGTTGCAAAATAATATCATCATTTCAGATAAGCAAAGCTATAACTATATGAGACATTTCACCTATGAGTAAATTATGCATGTCTTTGTGTAATACGTATGGACATTCTACAGATCAAAGTCCTTTGACGGAAGCTTCACTAAGGGAGTATGAAGAAATTTATTCACGTTATAATAATTTTGTAATACTTTCAACATATTTTATTGTAGCTGCAATAACTCCTTGTTGTCTAAGCTGTGATTCCTGTCCACATCATTGATGAAATTTGGCTAAACTTACATAATGTGTACTACAGCCCCCCATCCTGCTAGGGCATCTCTGTCTACAGCATTCAGAAGACCTTGTGATAAGGTTTCAAATAGATCATCAGGTTCCTGAAAGAAAAATTTCAAATTCAGCTAAGCTTTAACCAATCACAGAAATGGATATTTGTATTCTTTCTTCAGCCAACCAACTAGCAGGATTTTCAATGGCAATTCTCATTGTGCACATTATTGTTGTAAGAGAGTACTGATTCAGCAAATAACCACAATGTAGTACAGGTATATAGGCATACAAAAGAAATCTTTTGAAATCTTATTTTAACACCACTAACAAACATAACATGAATTCATTTTCTGATTCACAAAGATATCACTTTTTGTTTCATTAATAAACAACATACCAAACATGTGATATTAACAACGATTTGCTTATGACTGGTCAATCATATTTCCTATGGTTTGAGTGTATATATCATGTAACATTACAATAATGAATAGACAAAATTTGTCACATCATTGCCATTTAATCTAGTAAAAAATGATCATCATTCATCGGGACATTCAGGGTTTCTTTCAAAGGCAAGTGGAAATAAGGGGGAGGGAGAAGAGCAACTAAATTTGACTTTCAAGCACTTAGAATCTGTTGCATTTCACTGCATCTTCATATCATGCGATTCCAAACAGATTATTTTTTTTTAACTTAACACATACATGTACCTGGTGTAATACTTACAAGATCTGGTACCCAAAGAGATTCACACATTCCATAAAGCTGTTCTGTACATGTTCCTGCTACCACAAAATCATCTGTGAACATAGGACATCCAATTAGATCCAGATTACAGATGAATGGTTTGAATGTCTTTGGATCTAGACCAGCAATCACAGGCTCAATGAAGTATGGCCCAAACCTATAACAATACAAATAAAAAAAAAACAATCACAGGCTCAATGAAGTATGGCCCAAACCTATAACAATACAAATAAAAAAAAAAAAACAATCACAGGCTCAATGAAATATGGCCAAAACCTATAACAATGCAAATAAACACTAGGATCCAATTATGGTCATTCAGTGTATCAGCACTACAAATTTACAAACAATTATATATTACACAATGAAAAACATGCTTAAGGAAATGGACTTTTCACATTTTTCTTTCCATTAAAATAGCTGAGTAGTAAAACTCAGAGTAAACAGATCCTTAGTCCCACATTCAGGACAGAAGTTTATTTCCAACCATGTTTTCATTTGAAACTGTGGTTTAGATTAACCTCTTTCATGAATTTTGGCAGTAGATTACAGGCTATTCCATTGAATTTTAAAAATACCTCATGAAATAAATGAAGAATTACTTCCCTCAAACAGAAGATGAGAAAGATATGTGATGAATTACCTTCTCACAACTAGTAAACAAGACACTACTTCCAAAGACATATAAAACATAGAAGGATATTCCCTCATATTACAGAGTAAGTACTGAGCACAGTCAAACCTGCTTTAGTGACCATCTGTATAGATAAACCACCTGTTCACAAAGACCATAATATTGATTTCCAATGAATAGAGTCTATAGATGAAACATACTAAATGAGCCTGTATATAAAGACACTAGCTCATAAAGACCCCTTTCTTATCTCCATTGAGTGGTTTTTATATACTATTAGGTAGGTGAAGAATTACCTTCTCTCATAGAGTAGATTCGATACCATACTCATGAATGTCTCCGGTTTCACATCCCTGTTTTCTCGCAACGTGTACAAATTCAGCCGGAACTTTAATCTATTTGATCTGTTCATAAAGTATAGAAAATAGAATAACAATAAAATTAGCTCCATTGCAGTTATTAATATTAACAATTCATAATACACAAATGTCCACAAGCACAGAATTTTCATAACATCTAAATAAGATGGTTGCCTAAGTTGCATGTTCATGATACTTGTATGACACTCTCTCTATCACAGATAAAATTTGGATCTGGCATTTAAAAAAGTGATGTCAAATGTAGTACATTAGAGTAATTGTCTACTCTGAGGATCTGAAATCGTCAAAATTATAAGTAATTAGCTAAATCTTTCAGAAAAATCAGATAGAGTGAAGAGCAGTGTACATGATGGCATCCATATTTCTGGCATAAAAGTTTTGGTCCAAACTCTCTCAAAGTTCCTTTATAAAGGCAATGAAAAGCTGCAGACATTCATGTAAATATATTCCTCCCATCATACCCTTCTCCACCAACAAAAACAAAACAAAACAAAAATTAGAAAGTTAAAAAACTATTTTAAATTTACCAGAATTCAACTTTTTCCTAATAATTAACATGCAAATAATGAAATTGGTACACTTACACTGTTGTTATATCTGTAGCAAGCCCAGAGATACCGAGATATAGCCTTGGTCCCATCTCAAAGATCTTCTGCGCATTCATAGAGATAGTCTGAGCTTGTACACCAAACCGTCTATCTGATGCAATTCCAACACAATCCTTGCCTATCATGGCCACAATGGCCGAGCCATTATATGACATAATAGACTGCAATGTGAGAAAGAATTAAAGAAAATGAATTCTGTGCAAACAACAGTGCAAACATGCATTTTTCATTAAATTTTACACTTAGAAAAACAATTTGCCTATCTGTTTTTAAAATAAGGGAGAAAATAAGAAGTTTAAATAGTAAAATCACTGGAAACATCTCAGATACTGTCTTATGACTGCAACATTTCTGTATAATCTATTAAATAACAAACTCTCATTGTTTAAGAGATTACATTACCTTTGCATACTTGCCAACCATCCCGATTTTGGCGGAATCATCCCGATTTTTTATTGCCAATTCCGCATTACGAATATTAACCCCATAATTCCGATTTTCATTAATTTTTACATTGATAATATTGAAAAAACGGCTGGAGCGAAGGTTAGACCTAACTGAAGCTTGCGGACATCTGGATATCGCGATATCCCAAATAGCGTTACTTTTCCTTCAACTGAACACATTCTTGCACGTAATTTATCACTTTGCCTTTCTCACATGGCGCGCACATTGCATAAGCGCGTGCAAACACAGCTAGAGCGGCAACACGTGCAAATTAATGCTAGCTGCGACATCGCGAGTACTGATTATCGCGCTGCTACCTCGAGCAATGTTCGTGCAGGCTCCACTCGATTCCACTACCGCTACGCTTCGGGGAGGTGGAGCGTAGTGCAGTAGAACGGAGCTGCACGAACACCGCTCGTGCTACGGCCGTAGGTTACCGCGCTGCATGCATAATCGTGTGCAAGCCGAGCGTCAGATGTAGCTTAACGATCGACGGACTAATACTAGGATATAATTTTCCGTGGAATTTCGAAGCCAATTTTGAAATTTAGTGTGTGGAAAGTGGATACCAATGCATCGTTTTGGATTGTGAATGGGACTGATTCCGATCGTAATACAGACAGTGCAGTGGGCATGGTGGGCAGTACAACTACAACACAGACAGTGACTGACTGAGTCACGAGTGAGTACCGTACCGGTGCATTTGCAATTGCATAACTTCAGATTCTATTTCTAAGTTCATCTGCAAGTTATATGTGCATTTAGAATGTTCGTCTGTTTTCGTCAACTACTAAGGTCACTACTCTGTGAAATATTCACAGGAACTTTTGGCAAAAGCAAAGAGTGCTACTGCAGCAGGTTTGAAGGGCTCAGACAAAGAATAGATGTATATCTAAGTATTTCATTAAATCAGCCCTCTATCAATCTCATCCAAATATTGTGATGGAAATACATGTTTTTTTAAGTTAAAAAATTTGGTACAATTTCATGAAATGAATCCTATTGATTTTCCTGTTTCATGCTTCATGAAACTGGGACAAAACCAAGGTTTTCTTTTTCTTTGTGGGCAGGTAAAAGGCACTTCAAAAGTGAAGGAAAACCCCCATTTCATATTAAAAAATTTCAAAAATTTCTAACCATGGCAGGGCCGGGGGTACCCCCACACCCTTCCCCCGCAAAATGTCACGCGCTCGTTAGTTACTCTGAAAAATGGATTCCTCTTTTTTTTTTTCTAAGGTTGGCAAGTATGCCTTTGGTGGCCCCGAAAACATTACTGACAAAGAAATTGCCGACAAAATCAATGATGGCTTTTTGGAGATTGCTGAACAGATTCCCTCATTATCAACATCCAATCTCCCAGCATCCTTCCCAAGAAGAGAGAAATTCCCTTTTCATGTACAACCATGGGATGTCTATCGCGAGCTTCAGAAACTTCAAGTAGGAAAGAGCGCTGGTCCAGACGGCATTTCTACCCGCTTGATCAGAGAATATGCCCTCGAACTTTCCACACCGATCTGCGAAATAATCAATGCTTCACTGGAACAAGGTATTGTACCACAACAATGGAAAGAGTCAACAATAGTGCCTGTTCCTAAATCTTCCCCTGCAACCATTGATAAACTGAGACCGATCGCCCTCACCAGCCATTTTGCAAAACTTGCTGAAAAATTTGTTTGCAGGTGGCTTCTCCGAGACATAGAAGGCACATTGGACCCTCATCAATATGGAAACAGGGCTAAGACATCTACCACGCACTACCTTGTCAACTTGTTAGACTTCCTCCATTCCAATGCTGACAAACCTGGTTATACCTCAACAGTAGTACTGACTGACTTTTCAAAAGCATTCGATCTTGTAGATCACAACATTGCTATTCGCAAAATCTTTTCTCTTGGAGCTACACCTGAACTAATCCCATGGCTGTCGAGTTTCCTAACTCAAAGAACCCAACGGGTGAGGTATAGTGGTGAATTATCAGACCAGCGAGTAACACATGCTGGCGTCCCTCAAGGGACACGATTGGGCTCCTTGCTCTTCCTCGCACTCGTGAATGATGCCCTCCTTGAATCATCGGTCCCTAGGTGGAAGTACGTTGATGATCTTACACTGGCAGAGAGTCGACTATCAACATCCACCGGCAGCATTTCAATCGCTGTGCACGAACTAGAGACTTGGTGTAGAAACGCTAATATGAAGCTAAACCCTAGCAAATGTCAATCCCTTCAAGTGTCTTTCGGTAGAAACCCCCCATTGCCACAAGGAATTAGCATCTCTAATCAAGTCATTGAAAATTCAAATCATGTAAAACTGTTGGGTGTCTCAATCCAAAATGACTTGAAGTGGAGTCTTCACATCACTGACATCGTATCCAGAGCAAGTAAAAAACTGTACATGATTCGTAGTCTGAAAAAGTTCAACCTCTCTAGAAAAGACCTGCTAACTATCTTTAAATGCTATCTACGACCCATACTAGAGTACTGTGCACCTGCGTGGCACTCGTCCATAACAGCCAATGAATCAAAACAAATAGAATCTATCCAGAAAAGAGCATTGCGTATCATTTTTGGCAAAGATTATTACTCATATGATAATGCACTTTCAACTTCTGGCCTTACAACCTTATATGACAGACGTGTCACTTTGTGTATGAAATTTGCACTGTCCCTTGAAAAGTTCTTTCCTCATTGGCTACCCCCCAAACAATCTGAATTTAGAGCCCTCCGAAATAGCGAGAAATATAGACAGACGAAGTGCCGCACAGAACGTTACAAGAAAAGTACCATGCCCTACCTAATCAGGCTTTTAAATGATAGATGAGTAACACATATGTTTCTATGAAGCTTAAGCGTGCTATGTATTTCCCCGAATGATCTTATAATGTATTAATTACCCTTTTTATATCCATGTTGAATATTATCAATTTCCTATGTATGTTCAAATAATTATATATTCGTTGTATTCCAAACACCAGATGAACGAAACAATGACCAATTTTACCAATTATGACTTTATCCTATTTTGACAATGCCCCATCTACTTTGAAACTTAAATAATAATTTGCTGAAAGATGGTTTTTACCCCCCCCCTCTTCTACCTAATCAGGCTTTTAAATGATAGATGAGTAACACACATGTTTCTATTAAGCTTAAGCGTGCTATGTATTTCCCTGAATGATCTTATAATGTATTAATTACCCTTTTTATATCCATGTTGAATATTATCAATTTCCTATGTATGTTCAAATAATTATATATTCATTGTATTCCAAACACCAGATGAACGAAACAATGACCAATTTTACCAATTATGACTTTATCCTATTTCGACAATGCCCCATCTATTTTGAAACTTAAATAATAATTTGCTGAAAGATGGTTTTTACCCCCCCCCCTCTTTTATATATCTTTATTCCCATTATGTTGAACCTTTTCGATTTTGTGTTCAGCAGGACCGTTTTTTCCTCTTTATGTTCTACTTGTAAACGCTTCCTTACACACACACTCAACTTATCATTTCTTTTATTTTGGAATCATTATTGTTCATTGAAATAATTATGGTTAATCGAAATTAGTATTGCAATTAGAATCATTATTTTTGTAAATTTGAATTATCATTGTATATTCGAATTATTATGGTTATATTGAATTAAGATTATTATTGTAATTGAGATTTCATCATGTTTATGTGCAATTTATATGTTTTTATTGTAAATTCAATGTCAATTCAGCCTTCGTAGCTGCTAAATTGAATAAAAATATATCTTGAATCTATCTTGAATCTTGTATGATACTCATATGAGAAAAGAAGTAATGAAAATTACAATATTTCTATGACACAATGTAGCAAAACTGCTTGTGTCATATTCAGGTGCCCATGGAATGCTCTCTCAACTGAAATCAGAAATACTTCTTCTTGCATAAAATTACGACTAATATAAAAAAGACCTTAAAGAATACAAGAAGTCTTAATAAGAATTTGCATTTTGCAAATAGTTATCAGATACATTAGTATCTATTTGAGTTATGTAAATAAGTTAGGTAGAATTAATTTGTCAAGTGACTCCAGCAAGTCAAGCCGAAAGTGTCATCTCTGTCTTTATTTTTCCTGAAGACGACCAGCGAAACTCCTATATGATTGTCAGAAAATATTTGTCGGGTCGATTTTTCGTGAAAGGGAAGAATGAATGTAGTATTTGATGCACCGTAGTAAATTGACCATGACGCACATGTGACGCACCTTTTGAGTCCATGACAGTACTGTGCGTCATTAATGAATTATTTATGAGGAACATTGACGCACCATGACGCATCATCCCCGGGGGTCGAAAGGTGCGTCTTACAAATGACAGCTGCATAATAGTGTTAGTGTTTTTTTTTGGTTTTTTTTTACTCTCCAGATGTCCCTGGACTATGCCCATCTGAATCACAGACGTAATTCAAGAAACAAATGGACCTAGTTCTTATTGGCCTTATCATGGTTTAGGAAACCACTAGTTTATGTGACGCGCGCACTTGTGTATGATGGGGGGACCCTTGTCTGCGCACCTTATATTTCACTTAAAATTGACAAACTTTCCTTTTTGTATTCCTCTAATGGCTGACCTCATTTTAATCCTCATATCCTAGGGAGTAACTGTGCCGAAAATCTCATCGAAATCCGAACAAGAACAAAGTGATTTTTACCAGAAAAGGCAATGGTGAAGATTTGACGCTAAAAAGAGGAAGGTGCCCTTGTCTGCGCACTCATTCACTTTACACGCAGTTCAGGATTTTTTGCGTGAAAGTGGCATTTTCAAGGCATGTGAGTAAAAAATACATAAAATAGACGCCTTTCGCTCGTTTTTCGTCAATTTTTCAGTGATACATATCGCTAAAATTGATTTAAAGATGATTGTGTTCGTTGCGTCTTTTGTGATGATAGAATCGCGCAGTTACGCGTATGCGCAGACTTGGGCACTGCGCAGACAAGGGGCATCCGACCATACAAAGAGAATGGAGGTGGAAATAGGAAACCAATGCATGAGTGTCATAAAGCGCTGCTGCACAAAGTCAAAGACAAAGTGAACGGTGGTTTCCTATTTGATTAATGCCTTCTGATTTAGTAAAAAGTAAATATTTCATATGAATTTGTTATTTTTATGATTTTAATCTTCGACTATAGAGGGCAGGGCATTATTATCGTGAAATAGGAAACCACCGTTCACTTTGTCCAGCAGCGCTTTATTCAGTCACTGAGTCACACGCATTGGTTTCCTATTTCCACCTCCATTCTCTTTGTACACAAGTGCGTGCGTCAAATAACGAGTGGTTTCCTAAACCACGATATGGCCGAGGGGCGAGGGCAGCATGTCACAAAAATTTACACAGCTCAGCATACCAAAAAATATTTAGACCCCTACGTTAGCTCTGTGACTGTGTAACTCAGTCCCACACACTTAACTTAGACTAGGTCTACGCATCAGCCAATTTACATGATTTATGCTCCTTCTTCTTCGCAACAGAAAACAGACAACACAAACTTTCTACCTTAAAAATTATTTGAAATAATTCTTCCAACTTAAGATGCTTATAATACTCCCTACCATTGTCCCAATGACTTCAGTGGGTTTTCCAACGGAGATAATAGTACTTTCCAAAGACAATTATTGGAATCCCAGCTCCGGCCTCCGCGCATCAGTTGATCTCCGCCTGGCTGAGAGTGCTGTAAATTGCATATCATCGTACTACATATGCATGCATTGCATGCTTAGCTTTGAATTTGCTGCACTACTATACTCGCTCGTACGTATACCGTATCACAGATGGGGCGCGTTTCACAAAGCTCGAGTGCATGCAAAGTTAAGTTACACATAACTTATACGAACGACTTGGTTATGGAAAGCTGAATGGGATTCTGAAACTTTTTTAATCCCAGAAGCTAAAGTTGAAATATGCAGTTGTAGATAACCACTATTATTGATGAAAAAAGACGTTTAAAGCGAAGTATATATTTTTCCACACTTTAATCAAGATTTTTTGGAAATAATGTCATAATTCGTTAACGTTAGGAAAAACTCTGGGCATCCCATTTGGCTCTGCATATTCTTTCTAGTCATTTGCAAAGTCATGCATGCTTAACTTTAAGCACAGCCAACGAACTAAACTGTGAGCACAGCTTTGTGAAACACCGCTTGTTTCATTTTAGACAAAGAGGGCTCAAATATTTCAGTCAGATTTATCAGTGTGGCCATCGGGGCCTGCGCGCTCCTTTCCTTTATTGTCAACAAGTGCAATGGCATGATGGTTTGGGGAAACATTATTTTTGGAAATGTTATGAAAATAATGAACTTTGTTTTAAGATTTTAAACAGACGTTCAGGACAGTACTTACGTATGACGATGTCAAAACGGTTTTTTCTTCTTTTAGAGGCGGAGGGGGGATAGTATGATTTTTAAAAAAGTTTTATCATTATGGAAATTATTTTAGTGCATTGTAGACGACAACATCCTACCCTGTTTAGAAGAAATAATATTGCGGATGATTTTTGACAAGAAATAGTGCGAAGAAAATTACATCCTAATACACCTGTATAGGGCGTACCGTCAAATGCCCTCTATACCTAATGTTACAAGGTTGTTTGTTCGAACTACTATTTTTTTTTTTTTAACAGATCGAAGCAGCTCGAAAGCTGCACAATTGCCTTGAGGACTCACATTAAAGTCTGGTCCTCTAACAACAGGCTTTGTCTCAATGAACAAAAATCTGAGATGATCCATAAATTATATGTTCTAAATTCAGAAACACTAATTTATTTCCGGATTTGGTACTGATAGTGTTTCTCTGAAGAGTAGTGAATGGGTACGCAGGGGCGGATCCAGCATTCTCCAATAGGGGGGGGGGGCCCGAAATTTTAAAACACCGCTCGAACCGATTAGAAACATAATGGTTTACGGCTGCACTTAGTGGCGTAATAAATGAAAATATATTGTGGGTCCCCCCCCCCCCCCCCCGCACAGAGGTAGATACGCCTATATAAATTATCTTGAAATAGTTATCTTTAATTGAGGAATTGTAAAACTCCTTTTCCTGAGTAAAAAGGAAATGGTGGATAATGCGAGCGCGAAGCGCGAGCTGAACATTTTGAGATTCCAAATGAAGAAAATCGTCAGGGGCGTCACTAGACTTTTTTCAATGGGGGGGGGGGGGGGGGGAGGGGTGTAGAGGCCAGATTGCCAAACAATAATGCCCATGATTACCGACAGCTAATGCCGATAAATTCAACCGTATAAAGCCCACGAGGCATTGTGTGCCTCTAGATCACATTTTTCTTCTAAATGATAGAACTGTTCACCTCACTTGCCGAATGTGTTTGCTTTCCGGAAACACCCTGTATCTAAATATAATACGAGCGAACGTAGCGAGCGAGGACAAATATGCACTCTCTTTCGTAGAAGTGATAGTTCTTCATCAAACTACATGATGGGCTTAAAGACACCGGCGTAAATCCACTCTGATGAGTGGGGGGGGGGGGGGATGATTGACTTTTTTGACGATTTTTTTTTTTCTGTCGATCTCACACTTAAGTATAAGCACACACCCTCACTGACCCCCACAGACCCCCTTACACACATTTTAATATTCATTTTGCGAGCGAGCGAAGCGAGTGAGCCAAAAATAACCATTTTTCTAGTTTTTAATCGCATTTTCTAACAGAAATTCTAAAATATGATGGTTGTTTATGACAGATATTCAAAGATTTTACTAACAGATTAATTAAAATATATTTTCTTTCTTAAAAAGTGGGGGGATATTTGTACACGCCACCCCCCCCCTCTACAAAAAGTGGGGGGATATATCCCCCCACCCCCCCCCCCCGGGATTTACGCCAATGCTTAAAGATAACATAGGCCTATTTGGGCACCTCTTTCGCCTGATATGCTGTCAAAGACCATCCTAAATCTTGATATTATACGAGCGAGCGCAGGGAGCGAGGAAAAAAATATACCTTTCCCATAGTAGAAGTGATAATTCTTCATCCTAATAAACCGAAGAATTAACTATGAGATATCTTACTTATACATAAACATATTTTGGTCACCTCGCTTGCTGAATTCGTTTGCTTTTCCAAACCATCTTGTATTAGAATGTAATCCGAGCGAGCGCAGTGAGCGAGGAAAAACCTATATGGTAGGTTAAGTTGGTATTACCTTTTGTATCTTCTTAAAATCGGGCATAGTCTTGTTCACCCTCGAGAAGAATAATTGTCAGGTTGTTTTACTAAAACATGTAAATAATAATACAATTCAAAGCATCATTTCGCTTTTCTTTCATTTATCCAAACAATATACTGTGGAGTAAACTTAAGCGAAAACATCACATAGGAGATGATATCCACGTTTCTACTTTACTCCAAAGATTTCTACTGAAAATATAGAAGTAAAAGAAGTGTTCAATTGTTTCCTTTACAGTATAAAAAAATGTACAGCACTCAGTATTGGTGATCTTTAGTTTAAATAGAATGTCATTTAAAAACACAATTCTATTGAAAACTTTGTATTGGAAATACTTTAGCCGAATGTCCGTTGTGAATCTGAAAATCATCCTATTAAAATCCGGTATTTTAGTGTGATCTAAAAGATTATTTGAATTCTTTCCCAATTTTGTTGCAATAGTTTTGGCAGAATCTTTATTTCCTATCAGTAGTTTGTATATTTTTTACATCCCTTTTTATCACGCATTATTATAAGGCATAACAAATGGCTCACATATTCTATGATTTAGGTTTTGGAAGTTTCGATTAAACGCACATCTTAGAGCCTGACGGATTGAAAAATATTGCAAAAAATTGGCCTTTAAATCAAACTTAGATTCACATTCAGTTAAAGATATAATAGTTCCTTCTCGATCTGTTAAATCATTAATAAATCGTATACCCTTATCTTGCCACTGTTTGAAATAAACAGACTTTCCATCTATTTGTATTTTACTATTTTTCCATAAAGGTTGCGCTAACCAATTTATATTTTCAGATTTTTTAAATATCAAAAACAGCACGGAAAAATTTCTTTCCAAAATGGATTACTAATTTTTGCTGATACGTTACAAAAAATATTCGTCTCCATGAAATAGGTGGAAAGGCTGTCCTAAAAAAATCCCAGTAAACTTTCTACGTCATCACATTTTCTTAAAAGAAATCTTCTCAATTAACCATGTCAATTTTAATGCTTTGTTAAAACATTCTATATCTATCATTTTCAATCCCCCTTCTTCGTATGAACCAAGTATTTGTTCCCTACTAACTTTGTCTGGTTTTCCATTCCATATACGAATTGAAAAAATTTAACTTTGATATTTTTCATTAGTTGAGCAGATGGACTGGGGATTGATAGAAAAAGATGATTAAATTGTGGCAATAAAAGAGATTTAGCCACTGTAATTCTATCCAAAGGTGTAATATTTCTCTTCGACCATGACATCTGTCTTTTCAATTTATCAAAAATTCTATCATAATTGAAATCGGGGATCTTATCAATATTCACATGAAAATCTGTACCAAGATAACGGAAATAAGTATCCTTTATCAAGTTTACTTCTACTTCAATGTCTAAAATTGTCTTTTTCAGGTAACCCAAAAAAATAATTTGCGTCTTTTGTGAATTGCGTTTAAGTCCAGTAAATTGAGCGAACAAAGAAATGATCTCCAACACTTTTTGAAAAGACTTATATTAGAGCCAGAAATTAATAAAGCCGTATCATCGGCATATTGAAGTATTCTGAATTCTCTTTTGTTTACGCGGATTCCTTCAAACTGGTTTGAATTTCTTATCCATAGTGCAAGAACTTCGACACACATAATGAAAAGGTAAGGAGAATTTGGATCCCCTTATTTACAGCCCCGAATGTGTTTGCTTTCCAAACTTACGAGCTGGCGCAGCGAGCGAGGAAAAATACACTCTCTTTTGTGGTACCGGTGTTATTTCGTCGTCAAAATGAACAAGCAAATAAGCTGAATATGGGCACCTTACTCCTCTTTTTCTTTCTTTTCCCCTTCATCCTATTCCCTCTCCTTTCTGTCTCTTTCTTTTTGCTGACAACATTCGCGAATTTGTCGATTGGGAATGTTACCTCTACCCCAGTTTTACATTATGGGTGTAAGTCTCTGTCAGTCCTCTACCTATAGGATTTTTACTGTGGTTCAACTTTGGAAATTTTGAGGAAGTGACAATAATTGCGAGAGCGAAGCGCTAGCCGAAATTTTGGTTTAGAATAACCTGAAGGCAGAGCAATTTTGCCTCTCGTTTATTTTGAACTTATTCTAAAACTGATTATAACCTAATCAACGAGCGCAAAGCGTGAGTGGAAAAATCCCACATAAAATGAATCATACTTCTTTGTAATTCTTTCTTATAACTCTCAAGATGAAAGCATGCGAGCGTGGAGCGCAAGCAGAAGTTTTGCCATATAGCCCTTTCATTTTCTTTCTTCTTCTTCTTCTTCTTCTTTTTTGTTTGTTGTTTAAACTTTTTTCTTCTTTTCCTTTTTTTTTCTTTCTTCATTTTTTTTTCTTTTCTCTCTCTTTTTTCTCTCCGCCAATAGGGGGGGGGGGGGGGGGGGCCGCGGCCGCTTCGGCCCCCTGGATCCCCATATTGGTACGTGATCTTGGTTTGTTGATTGACAAAAATCTCACTCTGCAACAGCATATTAAGCATATTATTTTGTAAGTCCGCATCTTTTGGAATGTTCAAAACTGGGAAGATCAGGAAGCTATACTTGACCGACCCACAACCGCAAAATTAACGCATGCATTTGTTTCCTGCCACCTAGATTATTGTAACTCCATATTTTCTAACCTCCCTCATAGTCATACATACTTCCACTCCAACGGGTACAGAATTCTGCTGCAAGACTGGTCTCCCTCTCTAGGAAATCTGAGCCCATAACCCCAATCCTGCGTTCTCTCCACTGTCTTCCAATACAATCACCGTATATCTTTTAGGGTTCTTCTCCTTACATTATACAAAATTCTGAATGGGCAAGCCCCCAAGTATCTTCAGATCTCATTTCTTTACGTTCCAGTACTTCCTCAAGACCTCTCCGTTCATCTTCTACAATGCAATTAACTCCTGGACCGCGCACTTTCACAAAATAATTATGGTTATCGTGCTTTTTCTACAATCGCCCCTTCTCTCTGGAATTCGTTAGCTGCCCATATACATCGAGCCACTTCCGTGAATCAGTTTAAAAAGACCCTGCTGAAAACTTACCTTTTAAATGATTCATTCTCTGGAATGTCCCTGTTGTGGGTCGGTCAGTGGGGGTGCACACCAACTTTGATTTTCAGTATTCATTAATTTATGTCTATATTGTTTTTTTGAACTACTATAAGGTTTCTTTTATAAATTTTGTATCTGTATTTGATTTTAATTATAGACAGAAAACAGTGCTCTTAGAAACGCCCGTACTGAGCGCCAAATAAATGTTTTGTATTATTATTATTATCATTTCTGACAGTAAGTGAGGTCAAAGGGTGAAGGGAAGGGAAATATTTGACCCGGACAAATTGAGGAGGTGGGATTTGGAAGATGGGCCCGAAAAAAAAGGAGAAAGAAATTAATTTGTTAGAATATAACAGGATGTACATAAGTTTTGCGAAATAATAATTTTAAAAAAAATGCACGGGGGCGGGGGGGGGGGGGGGCCTCATACCGAGAACCAACAAGACCGACATAATATATCAGTCTCATAGACCTGCTGTCAACGTCTCTGACTCACAAGACCGTGACATCTGGACATCGACGGTACGATGTGTCTCACGGCCATTGTCACTCTCGTAGTCTCGTATTAAGGCTGTATACTAACTGGGCTATGCGTCCGCAAGTGTGATGCAGGACCCTGGTGCTGAGCCCCTGAGCCACATGTTAGGTTACCGCACCTAGCTTAAGCAAGCAGTGTTTCAGTATTCGGGGAACATGAAGGGGGGGGGGGAGGGAGTTAAGACCTAAATTTGCCGACAGTTATGCTGCAGGCTAAGTCTACCTCATCCCTCTCACAAACACAAGATGTTGTTTTCAAACAATATCGTAGATGTATATTTTTATTGTCTTGATGAAACATTTCAGGGTTGTCAAAATAGCAAAAAATATCAAAATACAGTGTGGGCCTATCTGAAGCGGAGTGACTGAGCCAAAAAGAGCCATTCTTGTCATGAAAGAAGTGTTGTTTGGTCATTAAAAGGGCTATTAGATATCTGAATGACATGATCACCTTGCAGCCAAATATGACTTTATTTTGGTACCTCGCTGGTCCAGTATTGTTTGCTGTGTTGCAAAACAACTCTGTGTATAAATATTACAAGCGACCAGGGGCGTCACTAGAACATTTTGACTGGGGTGTAAGACCTAAATTGAATTTTCGATGGTGACCCAAAATTATGCAGTATTCTAAGTCTACTCTGCCCTACAACACACACACACATAAGAAATCATTTTCAAACACAATCGCAGATGTAAATCTTTAGTACTGACCGCTAAGCGTTTTTTTTTATATTTTTTTTAATTTTTTTTTTACATTTTTGAGAAAAGACGCTTCTAGCTCGAATATGGACCAAAGATTGCGAACGAGCGTAGCGCGGGAGCCAAAAATAACCAATTATTGTTATGAAATAAGTGTTATTTTGTCATTAAAATGTAGGCATTAAAGATATCTAATGAAATATTTTGTCACGTCGCCCTGTTTCTAATTATTATTGTGGAAGCGTCGTGGTCTGGTGGTTCTGACTCTCGTCTTTCAATCAGAGGGTCGTGGGTTCGAATCCCGGCCACGGCGTTAATTTCCTTCAGCAAGAAATTCATCCACATTGTGCTGCACTCAACCCAGGTGAGGTGAATGGGTACCTGGCAGGAATTCATTCCTTGAAATGCTTGCGCGCTGTACATAAAACGGCTGCCGGGCTAAAGCCAGGGTAATAATATCCAAGTCCTTTGGAAGCGCATAGAGACGTTATATCATAATGTGATATGCGCTATACAAGAACGGTACTAGTATATTATTATTATTATTATTATGAGCGAGCTGAGTGAGCGAGGAAAAACACCTCTCTGACGGTAAAAGTATTATTTCCTCATCAAAATACACTAATATCTATAGGTCACATCACTTTCCGAATTCCTGTTTTCCGAAACCATCCTGTATCGGAATATTATACGAGCGAGAAAATATACACTCTCTTTCATGATGGTAGGAGTGTTATTTTGTCATCAAAATACACTTTGGCCTATAAGATATCTTCGATCCCTATTTGCCGTATCATCGTCTGCTTTCCGAAACCATCATATACGAGCGAGTGCATGCAGGAAACGAGAAAAAATGTACACTCTTTTCATGTTATTTCGTCATCAAAATACACTTTGGCCAATAAGATATCTGAATCATATATTCGGTCACCTAGCTTGCTGAATTTTTTTTTTTTTTTTCTGAAACGATCCCGTATTTAAATATTATACAAGCGAGTGCGGCAAACGAGGAAAAATATACACCCTTTTCAATGTTATTTCGTGATCAAAAACACTTTGGCCAATACGATATCTAAATCATAATTCGGTCAACTCGCTTGCCGAATTCGTTTGCTTTTCTGCAAACGAATTCGGCAAGCGCAGCGAGTAAGAACCCCCCCCCCTCTTTTTTATGGTCTTCATCAAAATGCAATATAATCCTCTATAAGAATATCTAAGTATTCGATCACCTATCTGCCAAAATATGCGTAGATGGAGTATAATGAGAAGTACATGTATGAGAAGATGAAGACGGGATTGGAAAATAGCTTAACCTGATGACTGCTGTGTTACCCCTCATAAAAATCAGGGGGTGCTGCACCCTCTCCAAAATTAAGCCCTCGGGGGGGGGGGGGGGGGGAGGGGGTGCTACACACCTCCTCAAAAATTCCCGGGGTGCTGTATAGCACCCCCAGCACCCCCGACTCCAAGGGGCCTGCCGTGATGTCCCGTAAACGAGAAAAGGAAACTCGTTCTCTTTTGTACATCAAAACAACAAGTATTTCTGCATTCAGTAATGATTATTTAGTAACAGGACAATAGATAAGATATCTCTAAAGATGCAGTATGATACGCTAAGAAAACACCTCGGGTTTCCATAAAAACTTTTATACATAACACTATACTTGCCACTTATTTACACTATAGGCTAATTAATTCTGTCGTACGTAGGCTTTCATTCATTATTTTACATTCATTTATTTTATTTTGTGTTTAATAATATGACCATGATAATTATCATCATCCGATCATAACAATAATACATGCACTCTTAAAAATTCCAAGTCAGATTGACCCGGAAAAGAGTCCATTAGGGCCACACTCTGTTCCTGGTTAAAAAGACTTGGAGTCAGATGTGACCCAGAAGCAAGTGTTTGTTTATTTGTTTGTTTGTTGTTTTTAAAAAAATCCTATTCCGGGTCATTTATGATCCTATTCCGGGTCACTTTTGACCCGGAACGGAGTGTGGCCCCAACAGACTTTTTTCCAGGTCAACCTGACTCAGAATTTTTAAGGGTATGTAATAATCATTATGCTTATGATTACACTGAGTCCTGTTTAAACGAGGTATAGTAATTCGGTAATATATTTGGGTGTGGCAAACGCGGGTTGGAGTCTTAATAAGACATTAGTGCTGCGGAAGGATTAATATAGGAACTAAAAATTAAACCAGACAATATCATAAGAATATGACAATCACCAGAGAGAGAGAGAGAGAGAGAGAGAGAGAGAGAGAGAGAGAGAGAGAGAGAGAGAAAGAGAGAGAGAGAGAGAGAATGTCTATACCAAAAGAAAAAAACAAAGGGTTTTTGTATAAATTTATAAGGCTCTCCTACTTGAAATTAAATAAGATACGTAGATAGATACATTAGCCGTATGGTTCACGCCCAACTTGACCCTCATAATGCAAGCGGCCAATTTTTTCTCTCACAGTTTTGGTGGTGAAAATGTACAGAAACCTCATATTCTGCCACTGCCCAAATATGAGAAAACTGTAGCCCTTCGCCTATGCCAATATACATTTTTTTTATGAGTGTACTCGGGTGGGAGGGGGGGGGGTAGGACTTTTTCACTTGTTAAAATATTTGCCTATACTGTAACATTATAACAAACGCATGGGCAATCTCGGCCTTCGTGATTGTTATGCTATGGGACTATTAAAGAAATTAATATATTGTTCATGTCGCTATAGCAGTAGATACATCAGCCTTTGTATTGTGAGAGCTAACACATTATGAGGGCTACACCTTGCCTCACCACAATCTTTCATTTCATTTTCACCCTTTATCTTTTTATAATTTTAGATATAGGAATTTGTAAACAAATTTTTCGGCATTACTCCAAGTGTTAAAGATCATTATGTTTGATCTGTAATGAAAATCACAAGTCAGAAAATATTGGAACCAGCGGGATTCGAACCATGCCATCTACTGCTTGCCGGGCAGCGACTTAACCACCTGATCAGGCTATTCTGGTTAACTTTGGGAGTAATGCCGAAAAATCTGTTTACAAATTATAAATTTCTCCCATTGAGCTTCTTCATTTACTATTTAAATAGGAAGTTTGGGCATACGAACAAGACATCAGTAAATGAAAAAAAAAAAAAATAATGAAACATATAGAATCAAAACAGAAATAAACAAACAAAAAATAAAGGCTTCATAATCTACCCAGTGCAAGTCAATCGTTCTATGCAGAGGGCTACGCTGACTCTCTACCAATCTCCATCTTATCCTGCACCCTTTGCATTGTGTAGTGAAGATATCTTCTTCTTCTTCTTTTATTACTTGATAAATCGTGGAGGCGTCTGCCGGCCCTGCCGGCCCTGCCCCGGCGCGCCGCCCCGTCAACAATTAATGCAAAGAGAAAGTTTCGTGAATACGGTTAAATCTGTCACTATTGTCTTTGGCGTCACCAACTAAACTAGGGATGTTTGTCCCCTGTTTTGTTTTAATGTACACATTGTTCCAAAAGGAAATGAAAGTAAATTTCGGTGAATGCTATGAATATTGTTCTTCAAGACTTTGATATATATATATAAAAAAAGACAGGATGGAATTATCAATATATGTAACAGTTACCTGTTCCATTCTGATTTTTGTACATCATTTCGATTACAAGTATAAGGGCGGAAAAAACACATGACAGCGGATCTCTTTTTGCACATATTGGGGTTTTTTTTTGCTAGGGGTACAAGCAGGACCTAGACATAGAGATATATATATCTCTATGGACCTAGATACAAGTCATGTTTGGATTTGTATTATTTCTTTAGTCAAGTACCCCTCCCCACCCTCTTGATAATAGTTTGTTCATTCATGGATCTTCTCCCTAGAAGCTCTGTGATTCATTATTGTTATATTGTTAATTTTCAAGTCCATGTCTCTATGGGTGAAATCAGCCAATCAATATCTTCGATTCAGGACATGGGTGGAGACTTGGTGGATATACAACCAATCAAAATGAGAGAAATATGCGTAGGCGTCGTATTTGGTGTCAAATTATGACGACAGAGGTCGTGACCACGTGGCCTCCATGGAGGAACTATGCAAAGCATGTGCAGTGCAGTATGCGCTTGGGGGAAAAAAGCTGTAACATGAAAAGCAATAACGCGAGCACCGGCCGTATATGTGTGTGCGCTATGCGTGTGCGCGCGCGCGGATGAATATCGCATAGCGTTAATGTATACTATACTAGAGCTATAGCTCGCGCTATACGTATAGCTCGCGAAATTTTACGCAACGTACGTACATACAGTACACGTACACACCACGCGCGCACACAGGATCTGCCCACACAGAACCCACACATTCTCTTTCCTCACACCGGAGACACATCTAAATTTCATAATTTTCCGTTCAATCCCAATCAAATAAATCAGCAAAATGAACAAGCTGTATGTAGGAAAACTTAGCCGTGATGTAACCGAAGACGAACTTCGAAAACTCTTCGAGGACAACGACATCCCAGTCCAAGAAATCCTGATGAAGAAAAACGGATTTGCATTTGTGGACGTTTCCAACGAAGAGTTGGTGGAAAGGGCTACTGAAAAACTGAACGGTATAGTACATTTATCATATTGTTTCACTTTCTTTCCTCATGAAGATCCTCGAATTTTGCTCGTAAAAATTAATGAGATAAAGCCTTTAGTTCTGTTAATGATGGTGCTGTATGATCTTTTTATAGAATTACTTGATTACAAATGTCTTTTTGATCGTGATCTATCGAGAGGAAGTGTAACTGTAACGTTAGACTCTGCAGTACCGGTCTAGGTCTACACAGGGAGGTGTGAGAGAGCGCTCGCGTCATGCGCGTGCATGGCCTTATGTTATGCCATGGCATGCCTCCTTGCTCTGCTCTGTCTAGTCTATGGGTAGATCTGTGGGTTTTCCAACCCTTAGTCATAACGGCGTTTTTAATAGAGAAACTATTTGCCGACGCGAACACGAAATAAATTCACTTAGATCTTCTAGAACAGAGAAGAAAAGTTTTGATTTTACTTACCAGCAATGTTCCTGAGGCTCTCAATTTCCCCCTTTCTGCTTTATTATCTGATGAATGAACTGAAAATGGTGAATTTAAAGAAGAAAACTGATGCTTATCACAATATCAGAATCGTAGGTCGACAGCTTTCCGTCGAGTAACCAATAGAAAAGCATGCGATGTAGTGTCTACTGGAATTGTCACTTCCGCGGTTCTACTAGGTCAATTCATTGACTTATTACACAGTATGAGTGGGTTTTCCCACCCGGCACCATTCATGCTACATCCTGCCATTTGCATCTTGACTGTGTGCAGCATTACTGGGGCCAGTTTCTAGAAACCATTACAGGATTAACTTGTTCAAGGCCGTGCGCAGGAAATGTTCAAGGAAACATACGAGCGAGGGAGTGAGAACTTAGAAGTGACCGATCTGGTCACGGGGGCATTTTTGCACTTTTAAAATGTTGAAGGATCTGGTGCACACTTTAGTTTGGATGGATTCTAGAAAATTTTCAATGAAAAAAGGGCAATGAAAAAAGGGCAAGTAATGCTTGAATTTTTTTCCTTTTTTGGGGGGAGGGGGAACTGCAGCTGCCCCCCCCAACTGCCTACCGCCATGAACTTGTTGACTGAATTAGCGTAATTGGCTAGTTACCTTCTTCTTGTTTCTCAAAGCTGTCTTTGCCAAGGTCAAAAAGACAACTTGCGAGACAAGGATGTATGATGCTTCCAAACCGTCATATCTTTTTAGTCGACATGCAGCACCATCGCAAGTTGGGTGGATTGTTGCTGGCCAAAGGGATGTTACACATGTTTGAAATCATTCAAAGATCTATCTTTAATCATTAAAAGATCTAATCATTAAAAATATCTATCTTTTTTACAGGTTCATATAATTCGTTATTTATCCTTGCCTATGCATATATTCTATTTTTATGATATAAAGATGTGGAAAAATGTTTCTTCTGAGGGTTTCTTTGGTGATTGCACTTCTCATAAAAGAAGGTAATTCTGCCACAGGCATATTCTGTAGTTTTTATCTTTGAATTCTGTAATTCATTCAAATATTTATGGTTAAAGTTATTTGAAAACAATTTGCGACCAAGGCTGTGTTGCCACTTGGCACATAACCTAGTATAAAGCACATTATGCATTGATTATAATAATAATTTATAGTGACGAAAAAAAAAAAAAAAGGAAAAATGAGAGATGCCAATAGCATTTTTGAAATATCAAAGCTACTTCAAAATGATAATAATAATAAAGCTCGTTGGTGATAATAGTCAAAACTGACTGATTACCATTCATCACGAATCAACAACAACTATCACAAGATATGTTATTGGCAAGCTCTTCTTGAAATGGTTTAGGAAGATCAGAGACATCCTTTTGTAGTTGGCGGACAAAGTTATGACTGTCTTCTTGTAGGTTTTGAGAAACTTGCCACTGCACACTACCTACAGTTTACTTTACAAGACCCATCTAGTGAGTCAAATTTTGTTTACTACAAAGGTAACTCTTGAAGAGCTACCTCCTGTATCATCAGAGCCGGTATTCTGAAAATCGTGTTATCTTTTGTCTTATCTTCACTGTGTTAATTGTCATAACAAATTTAAAACGCATACTTATGGTTGGTATAAACTGTGCAAATGACCAGCACACAAGACAAAAGTGCACGATGTGAGCCAATGGTGTATGCTATTTCTGATTGCAAAGATAACACGATTTCAGAATACCGGCCCAGGTCTTCAAGAAGACTCTTCTTGAAGATTAGATGATACAGGAGGTAGGTCATCATCAGCTTGAGCTTGAAGAATACATGTAGCCCACTATTTCTGGATCTTGTGTATTAATTAGCCCAAACTCAGAAGCGTGCAATTGCGTCTACATCAGCTAGAGCTCTGTAAATTCAGTTGCAATCTCCCTTTAGCTATAGCCCAAGGTTGGCGCTTGTGTATGATGGGATCGATGCGCCAGCTCTATTTTGCGAATTACCAGGCTGTTCTGCAATTAAATCCAAGATTTAGGTGGCGAACTGGATAAATCCACTATCTGACAATTAGCTCACTATTCTCTAATTGGGCTAATTTACATGATCAGAAATAGCAGGCTATTCTTCAGACTTGAGCTAATAACAATGTACACGTATGTAGTGATCATTGCTAGAAAAAAGGTGCTATGTTCCTGTAGTCACCCCTGCTTGGTGATTCTTAAAATTGGCCCAATGAAATTACGATCTTCATTAGAAAAAAAGATGTGATTTGTTATGTAAATCTTGCTTCTGTCTATTTATTTTTCTTTAATTACATGTAAAACTAGACATAATGAAAAAAAATGTAATTATCATCAAAAAAAGATGGAATTTGTTATGATAATCTACTCACCTTCCTGTTTCATAGTTCTTTATGAACATCCAAGTTTTGTAAAGAAGTCCAACAGAAATATATTTTTCAGACCAAACAAATAGATCTGTTAAGATTGCTTTTGACTTAGAAAGAAAAGTTTAAGAAAAGATGTAAAAAGAGAAATCATAAGGTACATGTACAAGTATTCGCCAAAGGAATTAAATAGCACAAAAAAGAGCAATTAAAGGTAGGAGATCCCATTTATAGCTCTAAAATATTAAGATGTGTGAATATGTGTTCAATTATAAGACAATGATTATTAAATTTTCTGTGAAAGAAAAATGGATTGTACATGGCTAATTAACTGAATAATAAACATTTTTCATAACTCTGTACTTATTTTGGACCGAAAATTTTAGCGCATTTTTTTCTTTTTTCGCACAACGAAAGGATTCACGTTACATACCTGTGCAGTACAGCGCTGCGGGTAGCTAGCTAGCTGGCTTCGCTTTTGCCGGTGAGCTGATCCGACTTGCTTATTCAAGGATGGTAGCCAGATTTTCATTTTTGTATGACCGTGAAATTAAATAAACATTATCAGAAGGGCATATCCTAAACTCCTGCCAAGTTGTATGGATTTTCAAAGATTTTGCAAAAGGGATCTCGTACCTTTAAAAGCTTTATTTGGCCATGATAATGCTATCGTTGTGACAAAGAATTTTATAATTTTTTCCCTCCGGCATAGCTCCACATACCCACTTGCCCCCTTGACCAGGGCATGTGAAGACAATTGTACCATTATGCCCGAAAAGGCAGAGAATATTGAATCAAAGCTGTCATGAGAATGAATAAAAAGACCCCACAATAATGCTTATAGTGCAAGTACATCTTTGGCAATGGCTAATATAAATGTTGCAAAATTTAATTCAAACTCATGAATTCTCGTAATTTGTGGAAACAGAGCAAGTGAGATATGTTTTCAGGCAAGCAAGATATGTTATGGGCAAGCAAGAAGAGCCCTGCCCCCAGTCTTAAAATTCCAACTTTTACCAGAACTGGGGGGGGGGGGGTGTAACATAAAAAATACAATCAATCTTATGATTGATATCAATCGTAAGTCTATGGCAAACCATGTACTAAAGAGATACAATTGATTGTAAGATTGATTGTATCTCTTTATGTTACACCCCCAGACCAGTAGCTCAGGTGGAAAGTTTCCAGGACCTTGGCAAGTCTATTTTTAGCACTAATAAATTACCTGCAATAAAGAGCAAGATTTGAGGAAAATATTTGCTGTTTGCATTTTAGGCTGATGAAAAATCCTATTTCCATACTAAGTACTCCATACCATTCCTTTAGTTGGATCTCAATCACCTTGATCAAGTTAGTTGTTCAGAATGTTTTTCTGATTGGCAATCTTGCTCAACAGAAGCTTGGACATGAGCTTGGAAACACCACTTGCCTATTGTCGGCCATTGCCTCCCTTTATAGACATACAGTACATGTACTGTATGTCATTTGGAGGTTATTTATATCCTTGTCTTCGTGTGATTGGGAACAGATGAACACTTGAATGTGTTACAGATTTGAAATTATAAAGATACCATTGTTGTACTACCACTGTAATTAATTTCCCTTTTTGATGTACATGTATGTGTATGGTGGCCCTGAAGTACGCTCGATGACAGGCCATGTGTGACACAAACTTCACGACCTAGGCGCGAAATTGGCGATCTCGGTCACCAATTTGGTGACCCAAGACCTTGAATTCATGTCCCGGGACCCGAAATTCGTGACCTGAGGCGCGAACTTTGTGACAAGGGTTGCAAACTTCACGTTGTGTGTGTTGTGGTGATATACCGATAGAAATCCTGATTGAAATGTCAAACTTCGTAGTAGCTGTTTCCGGTCATGCCCACACTTCTGCTAGAGCGCACGCTTAGATTTTTGGTAAACACATGCAAGCTTTGTTGAGGTCCCATTGTGTTGCAGTTACATCCATTGTGGCCAAACACACACACACAAGTAAGGCCTGAAAATAATTAAAATGATTAATCTGTGCAAGAAATCACAATCAAGATATTTGAATAATATGATTAATTTGAATATGATATTTTGATATTCAGTTATGATCTTTTGTGCATTTGAAAATACATGTAATATTTGTAATGTGAAAAGAAAAGAACTTATAACAAGGATACTTAAATTTACTGCGCGATTTATGTATATTTTACATGTTGACGTCTTCTTGTATGTAGCTAGCTACATGAAGGTGAAATAATCGTCGTTATGGCTGGATTGTGGAAAAGGGAGGAGGAAAGGCTGTTATTTACAGTTCAGAACCAAAGCAAAAGTTAACGAAAATCTCGGTGGGACCTCTGCAGATTCTGCGGTGTGTGACCACTTAATAGACTGCAGGAGAATGGAAATAAGAAAAACTAAGAAACAAATGCTGAACGAGTTCAGTTAACAGTACAATCAGTGCTTGCGCGGCTGTTGCGCCCTGCATAAAAGGCACCCGCATGCGCTTGGTTGCATGCAGAAAACTGCTGTTCGATGATCACAACGCATCAGCCCAGATTCATGTGACCAATCGGAATCAAGTATTTTGGAGGTTGCTTCAGGTAATCTCTATCTTGTATGAAAGGAAGTTTAAGCACCTACCGTACATGAAGTAACTTTGCTTTGGATCCACAAACTCGGTAGTCTGTAACTGTGTGATCCAAAGTTTTCCTATCCTAACTTGTAAAAAAGGGTTAGAGTGTAGAGATTGCTGACAAGTCACAGTTTCTTATCTCTTTTCACCTTTACCTGATCTTAATGACTTAACCTTTCTTTTACTGCTTTGAAATAGTCAATCTGAATTTTGTGTAGCCTAATGGTACCAATTAATATTCTTTTATCCTAGCTGGCTGTAACTGATGTTCCAAATGTCATGTTTGTCTTTTAATCTTTTCTTGTTTGTGCATTGTAGGTTATCATCTACAGGGAGGACACATCAAAGTGGAACCATCAGTTCCAAGGAAAGCAAGAAGGTACTAAAAGGAATAGTTACATTAAATGCCTTTTATCAACACACCATAATTATGTAGATATACTTACAAGTTTATTTGATCTGTATCAATAGAAGACAGTGTAGAACATGCTTCTAATGTACAGAATGAGATAATATTCCCCTGTGAATAAAGGGAGAATGGTATGAAAAATTTCAAAAATTTTGTGTGATAGCTATCTGTTGTCTTAAATGTCATGAAACCCCCTTGTTAATAAAAAAGAAATCAAGTAAAATGTGATTTTTATGCCTCTGCCCCGAAGGGTGCCAAAGGTATTACCAGGATGTATTCGAGTTGTCTGTTCATCTGTCCCGAACTTGTGAACGTGATATCTCAAGAAACGAAGAACAGATTTTCTTAAAAGTTCATAGCTGAAATGTAGGTCCGAAATAGGGGGCTAGTTCTGATTAGATTTTGGTGTTATGAGGTCAAAAGGTCAAGGTCACCAGTTGATTTAACTATGTGTATGTTCACAGAGTTTGTTAACGCAATATCACAAGAAGTGATGGACCTGTTTTCATGAAACTTTGTAGCTAGGTCTATTATGGAGGACCTGCGATCTGAGTAGATTATGGGGTCGTGAGGTCAAAAGTTGAAAGGTTACAGGTTGATATAACTATGAATTAGCTTGTGAACACAATATTTCAAGTGATGGAAGAATCTTCATGAAACTTTGAAACTAGTTCCAATGTGGATGGATCGCAATCTGGCTATATTTTGGGGTCATGAGGTTAAAGGTCAAACTCAATGTCACAGAGGACATTTGTACATGAAAATGGATTGTTCCTGTGTTAACTTAAGAACCATTTCATGGATGAACTTCAAACTTGGCTCATGTAATGATATGGGAGCAACGATGACCTTATTAGATTTTAGGGTCTCAAGACCTAAGGTCAAGGTCACAGAGGTCACTGATGACATTAAATGTTTATTATTCTTGTAATAACTTAAGTTCATTGTAAACAATGCCAATTTATGTACACAGGAATAGCATGGCAATAATTCTAAGAGCAATATTCTCTGCAGCCATTTCAGATATTTATTGCAGTAACAATAGTAATAGTATTTCAGCTAATTTCTTTAGAGTTACAAAATAATTTATTAAATTTTTCAATCAAAATTTGAAAAAAATTAACATGAATGTACGATGTATTTCTAATCTGGCAAGATTGGAGGCATAAACTTGACTGCACGCTGCCAAGAATTCATCTCTTTTTATTTTCATTTACTAAAACGACATGTACTGTAGTTGGTATTTATAGGGGTTGTTTTGCACTTTTTTTTTTTTACACCGTCCCTTGCTTTCCAATTCCATTGTAATTTTTTTCCTGGTGATTATGTGATCAGTATATGATGGGCAAACACTGCATATGAATGGATTGTTTCCTTGGTGCAGTCACTTTCACAGCTTAATGCTTGCCTTCATTAAAAATTTCCCATTGAAAAACATTATGTATTATGATTGTAGCCATACAGGTAGGGATATATACACGTTCTCTTCTGCCAATGGCATTTTTTAGTATTGAGATATTTTGAAAAGTAATTTCATGCCCACTCAAAAAGTTGTAACTGTGGGAGCATTGTCCAGCACTATCTCACAGTTCCAGTTTGAAATCCCTATGTTCTGTTTGGTCATTTCAGTATTCAGACATTTCTTATTTCCTTACAACTCATCTGATTTTGTTGAATCGTGGAGGATGTATTACAATTATTTCAAGATGAAAAGGGTGCATTTCTTTTGGTAGGAATGTAATGAAGAACTGTGCTATTATCTTGACATGAATAAAGCTCAGCGTAACATATGCTGTTAAAAAAAAAAAAAAGCAGTCAACTACTACTACTATACTGATTGCATTCAGTTTCCAGGATATAGGCAGGCAAGGAGCATGCTGATTTCCTTTCTCATGGCACTACTATACTGCATAGATTTATGCACACACACACACTCACATTCACACCACACACACAGAACACATGCATACAATACAGAGCTGTGCATGCATTGAAAGGTAGAAAGGGCAGCCAGGCGAAGCTATTGCCCACACATAACCTCCACATGACCTTACTGTAGATTCTACATGTCAGCATTCCATAGTGATTTGCTATGCGCTCTGTCTAGAGCAGCTTTCTAGTATCATGCCAGCCTGCATTGATTCAATGTACTCCTTACCGTACCCTGCTCACTTCATGTGTAATGTGAACATGTGTCAATGGGACTGCTTGTGCATGTGGTAGTAGTGAAGTGGGATTTTTGGGTTGGTCCATAAAATCAGGACCCTGTTTTCAATCCTAGAAGTT
Source organism: Echinometra lucunter (assembly GCA_029962745.1). NCBI lineage: Eukaryota > Metazoa > Echinodermata > Echinoidea > Camarodonta > Echinometridae > Echinometra > Echinometra lucunter. Next base: position 97,841 of record CM057167.1, on the reverse strand, counting down.
TTGTTACAGTCAAGTAATGATTTGCAGGGAAATTCAGGGAAAATTGTAACACCAAGTTGGCTTTGAAGGGAGCATTTTGAGCAATAGAATGCAGTATGTATGTTGGTCAAAGGGTGTGGGATCCTTGATAAATATAAGCTTACCCTCTCAACTTTACGTCTAGTCATGATATGAAATTATCTGGACCTTTGGCTTTGTCTCCCTTTTGTAAATTTCTGAAAAAAGTACCGAAATTGTCATTCACTGGAGGACATGAAAAGACATGTGTAACATGTAATTATAATTTTCTTATGAAGATTAAGACCCCCTTTGATTACTTTGCTATTCTCCAAATACAGTATTTCTAAGAAACAAAGAAACTTCCAATTCTTTGTCCAATTTACATGTAGCCTACCTCAATCATGAGATAGGCAGTACTGTGACAGTATGGATTTTAAAAATTTTTGTGATAATTTGAAAGCTTTGTTTCTGTATCTGTCCTGTTTGTGGTCGTGATTCTCGAGCCAGGATATAGATGACTAGTAGAACATTTATTGAGTATGCTTTATTGATATGGTTACTTTTAGTTCCTTTTAGAAAGAAGTTTGAAAAGTACATTTAATTTGTGAGCTCTTTTTTAAATTTTTTATTCCCAGGTGGAAGAATAGCATATTCCAATCCTGTCATGAGATATGACAACAGTATACCAATGTATTTAAACTTACATTACTCCCTTAATTCACATGACGTGTATTCATTTATTTTCACTGTGGGTAATTTTCTGAATGACTGAATCATTTCCTTCCTTCTCATGACTCCAAAATGTGACAGTACCAGTAAACAATATGTAAACTAAACTATCATACTTCTCAAATGAGTTTTCTTTCTCTTACAGTGCATAATTTGGTATCATCAGTGCTCAATTTTTATCTTTGATACTGCTTGGGATCTTCAGTTTTCATCATATAAAAGGATGCCTGATTTCAGAGTACTTTGATGAAAAATTCCTTTGTTCATAGAGTTGTAGTCATTCTTTCATCCCTTAACAAAGCCCCCCCCCCCCCCTCCAAGTTATTCCATCTTTTATTCTAAGGACTTAAGAAGCTTGTACCATGATGTAATAGTACCAGCTTAATTTGTTCCATATGAGTTGTAGCATTAATCCACAAGACAAGAGAAGAGAGGGATGAGTTTGCTTTAAATCAAGTTGAATGTAGTTTCATTGTGGAAGTTTTAAAAAGCTTGGTAGGATGTACCTGTAGGCCTACAATGTACACTGTAGGTGTGGGTACTTTGCAACATGAAAGTTATCCAAAGTAGTGGTAATGATGGAAATCCACATTTCACAGATTCACACCAGACTTCCCACAACTTTTTGAAAAATTCTCGTATCAGTGATTACATTTTAGTTCCTCTTTGTTGTTTGTGTGTTTTTAAATATGTTTTATTCCTTGCTTGTCTGTTTTAGTGATTGATTCTGCTGGGTTTAGGTATACACAGTGAATGTTGGTTAGTACATGTACATGGAGTCTAGGTGGGGAGTAAAGGAAGCTTTGTATGGAGAACAACAAGGACACAGGAAGTGGTCTGTACTTCCATTGTGTTTGCATGGTAAAGATTTAAAAATGTAGCTCCATTCATTTTGGAAGGCAATGCACTTTGAATACTGATTTTTTTCTGTACTAAAAATGAAATCCACCTTGAATTCTTGGTTAAAAAAGCAAAAAAAACCCCCCCCCCAAAACCCCAGGAATATCATCATTTGAACAACTAGATAGTACTTGGGGATACTACGGATGATTATTATAAACATGAGATGGTTCATCATATTCATCCCTCCAGTGTACTGTCACATGGAGACTCTGGTTTTCGCTCCTCCCTAGGTCATGTGGGACGGTTGCACATTCTCCTGTGATCTGTGTGCTTTACTTTCCCATTTTTCCTCTGGCTAGAGGCATGTTTGAGTTCGTTTTACAGGGCTAATGCTGGCCCCTTGAGTGGTTGCTTGAGTAAGGTCCACCATGTCTGCATTCCTAGGTCGCACTGTGCCCCAATGTCACAGTGACTGCCTACTGCACTTGTCAAGGCAGCACTTGGTCTTCCTCTCAGAACACCTTACACGCTCACCTGTGGAGGTATTGCTGGTCAATGAACTTAGTTCTGTCCTGGAGAAGATACTTCCTATCGGAATGGACACTCCACGGTATTTGATCTCCTCCAGGAGGTGTTGGGCTCTCTGGAGATTGATCTCGTTGACTTTGCTGACGACTCTGGTGTTTCTAACTCCCCTTTTCTTGCTAGGTTGGCTCGCTCCTTCTGCAGCATCCGTCAATGCCTACATTGACTCCTGCTTGAAGTTTACCCAAGGTTCTGGAGGCACTGGCCTATCCTCCCTTTGAGTCCTTTGGGCAGGGTGTCTCGTCATCCTTTTGATTGTCTAGGTGCCGTATTAAGTTGCCTTTGCTTTGGGGCAGAGATGGAGTGCCCTTCTAGCCTTTGTATCACCCCAGATGTTATCCAAGATTGGGAAAACCGGGGTGTACTACTCCTTTCTGAGCCCTTCTTATCGTTGAGAATCTAACAGCGACCTCCATGCCGGATTTTGCTTGGCCACTTATGACCACTCCTTGGTTTGGGAGGTTGAGGTTTGGAGGTTTCGTGAATGGCTTTAATGGATTGGTGTAGTTGGAAGACTAGCAAAATATTAGATACATAGATTTATCTAGCAAATGATAAAATCAGTTTTGATTTCACTGATTTATTTGCAAATATTGTGTTTCCATGATAACTTAGAATGTGTGGCAGGGATTTAGTCATGATAAGTGAAATATATTTTTAGGTGGAAGAGGTGATGGTAATTAGTAGCTTTTGTTGAGATGTGCATAAATAAAAAAAAATTGCATTGAAGGCAGAGGCATAATTGTAGATTGTGCATGCCGTGCACGGTCAAATTGCTCTTGTTCTTTAAATATTTTGGAGAAAAAAAATCAATCCTTTTTTATTTTTGTAGTTTCCAATCGTTTTCTCTTCTGATCCTTTAATATTTCTCTTTCTCTGCTTTCCATCATGTAAGCCTTATATTACATGTACCTCATACCTTTCTTCTTCCATCTTCTTGTCTATCATTGCTTATCTTTGCTTCCTTACCTGTTTGATATGCCCTACATGTATTTTTCTTATTTTCTCTTCCTTCTCATTGACTGACTGAAGGCTATTTGCAACTGCTCTGCTAGAGACACAAAGAATGACTTCCTGAACATTTTAGCAGAAGAATGCTTTCTTTATGAGCATAATAATGGCAGAACCAATATTATACATATGTACAGACATCTGCAGGTTCTGTGCAATGTTCTTTTATGCTCTGGCTAGAGGCTATTATCATGCTCACCATTCAAGAGTTTGTGAAAGAGTTCATGCAGTCTATTCACTCATGATTTAAAAATACATATACAAAAAGATGGACAAATTCAGTTTAGCCGAGGCCATGCAGTTTGAGTTCAGTCATAGGTCATTCAGGACTATCAAGAAATTAATACACATGTCACAAGCTTAGATATCTAAAGCAATAGAGCACCAAAATGCTTTATCTTTCTGAAGAAACTTATAATCTATCTTACCGGTATGCTCTCTTAGAAAGCTTCAGATTGGTGATTCTCTTCAGTATATTCATTCAATAATTTCAGGATAAATGTGCATTTGATGCATGAATTTGTACTTTTTTTGTGGTGAAAAACAGTGCATTAGGTGGGTTAGAAATGTGTCATATTATTATTACCTGTAGCAATTGTGTGTTTTTTTTTCTGCAAAGTCATAGCCTAGGTGGTATTGTGCTTCCCTCTTATAATGTGATAGAGGAAATGGCATTCACTCTTCATTGTATGCAGTAGCACCAGTTGTACAGCGTAGGGGGGCAGCAAGTTTCAAGTTTTCATCTTCAAAGTTTTGGGCTCACACGAGTAATTTAGAGCCCTCATAGAAACATCTACCTGAAAACGTGTGATAGAAGCACATCAAGATATATTGAACCTCGTGATGAAAATTGTTTTGATTCACAGAGTAGCAACAAAATCCAAAGAATTAAAAGATCAGATACTTTCTTTGGGCACTTCTTCGGCTTAACCACTGTGAAGGCTGAAATGCAACTAACCACGAGACATGACTTTTCACAGCTAAGAACAGTGGAAACACATTGCAAATCAAATACATGTCATACATAGTATGTAAGTCCTCCAAAATACACAAAAGCATCCAGACTTCAGCATAAGGGTGAAATGTGGAAGAAAATCCCTTCAAATTCAAGTTCAAGGGATTAATAGCAACAATCTCTCAGTTTAATGTGAATATGTGTTGATTGAGTATGTGTTGATTGGCTTCCATGCCCATAACACTCTATTGCTGAAGGAGTTGCATTGGCTCATGATCAGACGACGTAAAGTGGTAAAAGGTCTTGACTCTGTGTCTCCGAGGAAAAGCTTCTTTTATCTTTCTCTTATTACTCTATACCATTCTGCTAGACCCATCCTTCCTTCAAGTTCAGACTGTACCATACTCCATGTGCCCAGAACAAACAGCAAAGCCGGTAACAATGTTATAAGGCTGTTTTCACAACCTCAACGCAGACGGTTCGTGTGCAAAAATCAAGAAGTTACTATAGTAACAGCAGGTTGACTGCTGTTGCATTGAAATCTAGGAAGGGCCTTGGCCAGATTTACGTCCGTCACGATGAGGCCTCACTAGAGGAACCATGGAAGCAACAACCAATCAGCGCGCTTGGAGTGAGGTGATGTCATACAGTTTACGTACGTCCGCGTTCATCGAATTAGCGAAACCGTTTATAAACGAGAGTTCTTTGAGTGTAGCGAACGTAGCTCCCCATCACTCCTGCGTTGGTAAAAGCTCCCTGAGTGAAAACGCGCTATTATGGCTTCTGCACAGAGACTGTATAATGATCTCCAACAATTTATCTTGTCTGCCTTTCTCTTTCATTTGATTTTTAAAGAAGGATCTAAAAACCGTGCTTTTCAAATCTAGATCATGAACTTCCTTTTTTATACATATTGTATGAACTTTGTGAACCGCTCATGCCTATGTAAGAGCACTATATAATTGAACTCATCGTATCGTATTGTACCCTTGCATCATTTTCATGTTGTGGCTCCCCTTGCCTCAAAAGCAGATGATTTATCTGTATGTGCCATTTGTTTCTGAGTAGGGGGTCATATTATGACATATGAGTAGTCATGGTCATATACCATTAATTGATGAAGGCACAAAGGCAGACTATGACGTGCACAATTAAAGGAGAAGTCTAGGCGATTTCTGTAAGCATGGATCATAAAGAGAAAAAATTCAGCAGCTAGAAAATGTCTTACTTTACACGACATACCCTAGGATTACCGAGTAATCAACAATTAACTTGTATAAACAGTAGTTCTAGTACGAGCCCATTTTCATCCACAATACAGTTCGCACCTGGGCCCAGTGACGTGTAGCTGATGCAGGCCAGGCGATGCAAGCGATATGCGTGTACGACATTCCGGCTCGAAGTGGTCTTCTTTAACTTCGAAAATTTCTCAGTTTTGAAGTCGAATTTGTCTGTTCTAACATCATTAATCCATCAGGCACACCTCTCCCTGTCCGTCAGGGGATTCGAGATTGCAAAAAACTTCTCTTTGGAACAGAATTGGAGTGATTTGTACACCCAAAAGCTAGACATATTGGCATTTTGCATAGAGAATGTACAGAGAATAAGTGCGCATGCGCAGTGCAAATGCATCGCCTATGTCACACGACCAATGACCATATTTGGGTTTCGATGGGAAATTCAGTTATTCGGAGTAAAAATGTCAACACTTAATCGGTATTTAAAAATCACGGAAATAACTTTGATAAATGAAAGTAGCATTATCTGTTAGCATGAATTTTAAGCTTTATAGTGTAATTTTAATGAAATCGTCTGGACTTCTCCTTTAAGTAAATACATGTCTGTATAAATATTTATCATTATAAACTACATCATATTTAGCTCATGTACTGTGTATGTTGCATTTCTCCCAAGTTTCTAAAATCATATGAATTGTCCTATGCTTTCCCAACAGTCAAATGGAGAATGGAACCACAGGAAACATGGGGTACGTTGATCAATGCTTACTCCTCATCAAATATTTTCTTTTAAAGTAGTTAAGAAATAAACTTGTGCTTCTGCTAGCTCTTAAACTTTCCCTTTTCATATTCTAACTAACCTGTTACAGTTTGTTGTGGGTTTTTTGGTGTTTTTTTTTTGGATGCCTTTAACCTCCCTCCTTCCCCCCTGCTGTCTTGTTATACTGTTGATTGCTTGAGCTGGTCACCTTGCAGCACAGGGACACAGTTTTACACTGCCAAACTCAATTGTTTCTCTTTTTTGGGGGATACATATTTCCCTTCTGTTTTACACTGATGCATAACATAAAGAATTAAGTTCATGCATTGCTATTTGCAGTAGCAGAATTCATGGTCTCACAAATAAAAATTTCTCAATAAATTCATATAGATTTCAGATTCAACATTCATTGATAGATATATTGTGTTGAGAATGCTTGGTTAATAAGTCATCTTCTGATTTTGTCTTTGCTTCTTTTAGAATTTTCATGAAGGACTGAAAATACTTTTCATGAATCTATAATTAATCAATGTGACATCAATGTGACATTTTTAAAATGTCTCCATTTTTCTTTTATTCAAGTTATGCTGTCATAGGTAAAGCATGGCTAGACTTCTTTTTAATAACTACGGTATACATCAAATATAATCTATTCTAGGAATCATTGTAGAAGTGTTCAAAATGTTACTTTTTATACAAAATGGGTAGATATGTTTATTTTGCTGGAGTGAGGGTGAGGGAATGGTTTGGACTGATTTTTTTCAATAATACTGTTTTGTAATCTATCAAACTTGCCATGGACCATGAATGGGTAGAAATTATCCTCATTACAAATTATGTTGCTCAAGTCAAAACCTTTTTTTTTACATGCTTAACCCTACAAATTTGCAGATTATAAATATTGTTGGGGCTGGTTACATATGAAGTGGAAATGTATTTTGTTAGATATATCTAGTTGGTATAGTAAAAAAAAAAAAGCTCTCTTTCATAGCCTTAACGTGATAAGAGAACCAAGAACATGTTTAACTTTAAGCATTTCCAGCTTAATTTTGATAGCAATGAAAAGGATTAGATCACTCGCTCTTGATTTTAAGCTCAGAAACAAGTCCGTGTAAGATGACCTATGTAAGAAAAGTCTATATGTAGATAGGGAGTGTGAGACATTTATTTATTTATAAATGTAGGCTTTTTAAAGGCTTTGAAAAAATAATGAAGTCTAAGGGAATACAAGGAGCTTCAAATTTGTTTTTCACAAAATATGTATATTTTTGTTAACACGACATCTCATAAGCTTTGAACATGGCCTTAGTAAGTACCTATAAAAAGACGATCTAATTAGATTTTGGGGTGTGTAGGTCAAAGGTCACAGGGATCAATTTCTGAAATATAAGGTGTTAGCTTCACCTACATAATATCTCAAGAACCATTTCAGGAATATAAACTTCATGCTTGATGCAAGTATGTATCACCATTGGAAGACAATCTGATTAGATTTTGGGATATATAGGTTAAAGATCAAAGGTCACAATAGCCAATTTCAGGCATTAGTCTTATTAACAGGATATCTCTAGAACCATTTGAAGTATTAACTTAAAACTTGATGCTAGTATGTATCACCATATAGGAAAACATTCTGATTAGATTGTAGTGTAGTAGGTCAAAGGTCATAAAGGTCGCTATGCTTAAATCAAAAGATTTATTTTTTTACCACTATATTTAAACTACTTTGTATGCACAACTATGAGGGGACAAAGTGGTTAGACCTTTGGGTTGTTAGGTCAAAGATTATGGTTATCACCATAACTCATTTTGAGTTTTGAAGTTCAGTGAATATAGGCAGAGGCATGTTGGATAGTCACTCACACTCATCTTGTTATATTTTTATGTATGTTTTTTCATAGAAAAAAAAATTGCCATTGCTCTGCCAAAATATATCATGGACGTGATATTCCATTTTCATGAAGAACATCTGTATAAGATTCCAAAGTGTTTTGAAAAGCATTACTGCAGCTTTCTCTTTCATAGCAGCTGTTACCATCATTTGGTACAGTCCTCCTGCCAGGTGCCCACTAACACCTGGGTTGGGACAGCTGTAGATGAAATGACTTTGTCTGAGGATGTTCAGCAAGGGACAATGAGTTGATGTCATGACTGAGAGTCAAGTGTATGAACCACTAATGCCTCGGTCACACCTTTCCGTATATTGCTGCGTATTGCTGTGCTATGTGGGGTACATGTATATCAATATGCAGCCGTAGCCAGCAATAAGCGGCAATATACGGAAAGGTGTGACCGAGGCATTAGTGGTTCATACACTTGACTCTCAGTCATGACATCAGCTCATTGTAGCAGTCATACTATTGCATATCTAGCTCGTAGGAATCTCGTATATGCCGCTTGTACAAAGCGAACGGCGTACGAGCTAGACTTGCAGTGTAGCAAGCAGCAGTCACAATGGTTCTTGCTGCTGCGAGCAGTGTGGGAGCAACAGCGCAACAATACGCGCAATCATACAACTGACAACGAGCTCAAAGGAGGTAAATCATGGGGGAAACACAGCTACAGGCAGTGACATGCGCTCCAAAAAAGAGGCAATTTGACCTTGCATTTGCTTGCGATAGTTTAGAAAAAAACTGGCGAGCAGCTAGCACAGGCCTATGCGCTAGTCTGCGTATTGAGTATGTAGTGAGCACGTTTCATTGTGCTTTGCAGGGTATGACTGCCTATGTCTGCAGCAATATGCAAGCCAAATACATACGCAAAGGTGTGACCGAGGCATAACATGGGACACATTTTTCTACCGTTGTGTTAAACCAGTGGCGGATCCAAGCAGGGGCGCCAAGAGCACGCGCCCCTCTATAATTTTTGTGAAGTGTGTTTTTTTTTTCTTTTTACTCTTCGCCTCACCTTAAATATGACGCGTGCCTTTTCATAATTTCTTTTTATTTTCAAAGTGCCCCTCCCATTACTTCAAGATTTTTCTTATGATAAAGGACGAATTTAGAGTGGTACGAAGGCTAAAAGTTTTAGGAAAGTTAAGGTACTGTTTATATCACGATCCATGAGTGTACTACAGGCATTATGCAGACCCAACTTTCCTTCCGCTTTCCTGTCCAGTGACAATCTGGAGAACATGTAACTCTATGTGTTGTGCCTCCTTGATCTACTCCGAGAGATAACGAGCTATTAAGGCGGTATGCTGGCATAGCAATGAAATTTGGCGTTTTCCCATATTTTCAATTTTCATGAATTTTTAAAGTAGCACAGTGCTACATATGGTCAATCATGGATAGGAAATAAATACCTGGAGAGTTATTTCATTTCTTTTTTTTCTTTGTTAATAAAAAAAAACTGATGCTTCTCATTCTCCCTTTACATGATTACATGTACATTTAATTCAACTGAATGGAAAAGTCTTAAAAGGAAACATTTTGGTCTGGTAGTTATAATGTTGGCCAAGGCACCCTCATCACACTATACTTCGATCATTAATGTCAATTAAGTCTTTATGAAATAGGCCTGAGGTATCAATCAAGGGCGGCACCAGGGTATTTTGAAAGGGGGCAAGATGACCCAAAGGTAGTTGCAAGCCTCAGGCCTCTCTTTCCCCACCCTCTTCTTTCTTCTTCCTCTGACCTTTTCTTCTTTTTCTCCTTTTTCTTTTTTTTATCATTTGAAAAATCATAGGCGGTCCCCACGATTCTTAAACTTAATATTTCTGTTTTTATATTTTGAGTTAGGTGACCATATTCAGGCCAACCACTTAAATATTTTATAGGCCTAGAGTGCATTTTGATGGCAAAATGAGGCTTCTAATTATGTTTTGCGGTTATTTTTATTGTTCAAGGTGAATATTTTAATGAATTGACGGCAACCTCATTTTGAATATTAAGAATTTATCAGATTTAAAGATATCTAATTTTCTTTACAAACAGCCAATTTCCTGTATGTCTTTTATACACAGACAATGGTTAAGTTAGAGCTTTTCCTCTAAAAGTGCACTTAAAATGCGACTTTCGCACGTGATATCTTAAAAAAGTCCCTACCGTGGAAGGTCGCTCCGCTCCCTCGCCGCTGGCGCCACCCCTATTTCAAATTCCTGGATCCGCCACTGGTTAAACTGGGAGAATATTTAACACCGGTGCTTCAGAAAAAAAAAAAACCTTTAGAACTACAATTAGGCTGGCTAATTGCTAATTGCTTTACCCTCTTGTTTGCTTTTTACTATCTTAGAGAGGGTGCTACACTGGTGTTTTGTTGTTGTTGTTTTGCTTTGTTTTGTTTTTTTGCTTTTAGAAGGAGATAAGGAACATTTTTGAGGTTCTGGGATCTGCAGGGGGGAGGTGTAACATAAAAAATACAAGCAATCTTGCGATTGATATCAATCGTAAGTCTATGGCAAACCATGTACTAAAGAGTTACAATTGATCGTAAGATTGATTGTATCTCTTTATGTTACACCCCCAGCCTGGACTTAGATTTTGGGCTCCTATTTGTTCAGGGGGCTCATGTTAGTCTTTAGCCCTGTTTTAATGTTTTCCCTGTGAATGTGAATATGAAGTATTAGATTAAGAATAAGCATGTTTATGTTAAGGTGTACTCTGTTCTTCCTGCTTTTGCTGTGTGCTATACAGTAGTTATGTAGCTTTGTACTCTTTGCTCCAAATGTATTTGACTCTTTTGGCTGTTCATACTAATATTATACTGAATTTTGCACATTTGTTAGTTAGCTGAGTGACTAAAGTTTTATATTTTCCCAAATAAACTTTTCAAAATAATGAATTCAAGAGTTTTAGATGGTTTGCGTGTGTGGTGTGTTCACATATCTTTCATTCAGAACATATACATGTAGCAATGCCATTGTGCAACACTACTGATATAATACATTATCTTGTGATATAGATACAATGGTCTTCTTCTTTCTTCCTTTTTTTTTTCATTTCAATTGTTGTTATTCTTTGGTTATTGGGTATCACAGGAAGTTTACATATTACATTTTAATTGTTGAAAATCTTAATCAGAGGGAAACTATCATAGCTCAGATTGGAGAGATATTGGCTCAGATTAATAATTAATTCATGTGGATGCTTCCAATTTCTCTTTCAACATCTCACACTTTCACGAAGGAAATTTGACCAACAAATTCAAAGATTGTGTAGATAAAGTTAGGTCAGATTCAGAGATCCATATTTAACAGGTTGTGCAATTAACATTCTAAAAATGACTCGTAATTACATGCTTTAATCGAATTTTGCAAAGAATGAATGAGTATTTTGATTTAATGATATTGTGTTATTGTTGCCACAGGTTGTCTCTGTGTCCAGACATGTTAGTGTACAACATTTTTTAGTCCATGTGTCAACATAATATGTCAAGATAACTTTTTACTTTCTAGGCTGATGGAACACATCATTGAATCCATTATGAATGTGATGTCTAAAAGTCAACTGCAAAGTTTTTGTAACCTTGTTTGATATGGGGGAAAACATGCTAGGGTACTTCAACAGTTCTATGATGATGACTTAGGTCATTTTTGTGATACAAAAATATTTGTATTTTGTAATGCTGAAAAAATTCCTTGTATATGCTTTCATTGTTTTTTTATGCCTCCGCCCACCGTAGGTGGTTGCCGGAGGCATGTTTTCGGGTCGTCCGTCCGTCTGTCCGTCCCATTTTCGTTTTCACGATAACTTAAGAACCGTTTGACGGATCAACTTCAAACTTGGCTCGTGTATGCATATGGGAGGGACAATGATCTGATAGATTTTGGGGTCTCAAGGTCAAAGGTCATAGAGGTCATTATGTGCATAGAAACTGTTCATTTTCACCATAACTCAACAACCATTTGACCAATCAACCTCAAACTTGGCACATGTATGCACATAGGAGGGACAATGATCTGATTAGATTTTGGGGTCTCAAGGTCAAAGGTCAAAGGTCATAGAGGTCATTATGTACATAGAAATGGTTCGTTCTTGTGATAACTCAGTAACCATTTGACGGATCAACTTCAAACTTGGCTCATGTATGCATATGGGAAGGACAATGATCTGATTAGATTTTGGGGTTTCAAGGTCAAAGGTCAAAGATCATAGAGGTCATTATATACATGAAACTTGCTTGTTCTTGCGATAAATCAACCACTCTGTGACGGTTCAACAAACTTGGCTCATGTATGCATATGGAAAGGGCAATGCTCTCATTAGATTTGGGAGTCACAAGGTCAAAGGTCAAGGTCAAAGATGTCATTGTATATATGAAAATAAATTAGCATGAAGTGCCATATATTTCTGATTTGGTAATGGTGGAGGCATAAAGTTCGACCACGCATGGTCGAAGATTCATCTAGTTTTTAATCTATATGCTGAATTTGTCTGAATAACTCTGATTTCCCATTTTCTCATTTTGATAAACAGTAACAGGTTGAAGATTATCATCATGAATGTACCAACAAAAGTTGAACACCAGGAGATTGAAAAGCTTGCTACAACATTTGGAACTGTCACACAATTTGAAGCATGTAAGTGAACTCATATTTCCTTTATCAGGGATTCTTTTACTCCTGTGAGATATATTGATTGTTATAACAAATTTGAATCATGTTGATTGCTAGGTAAACTTCTGACATGGATGATCGTGTCAGCAGTAGGATAGTTCTCTCTATGGAACTGTCATTAACAAGTTATGATTAATTGCATCCTTAAAACTAAGGGTTAGTCTTGATTATAATGATCCTGATTTTTTCATTATGCCTCCGCCCACCGTAGGTGGTTGCCGGAGGCATTATGTTTTCGGGTCGTCCGTCCGTCCCGTTTTCGTTCTCGCGATAACCTAAGAACCGTTGGACGGATCAACTTCAAACTTGGCTCATGTGTGCATATGGGAGGGACAATGATCTGATTAGATTTTGGAGTCTCAAGGTGAAAGGTCAAGGTCATAGAGGTAATAATACACATAAAAATGGCTCGTTCTCGCGATAACTTAAGAACCATATGACAGATTGGCTTCAAACTTGGCTCATGTATGCACATGGAAGGGACAATGATCTGATTAGATTTTGGGGTCACAAGGTCAAAGGTCAAAGGTCATAGAGGTCATTATGTACATAGAAATGGTTCGTTTTCACCATAACTCAACAACCATTTGACCGATTAACCTCAAACTTGGCACAGGTATGCATATGGGAGGGACAATGATCTGATTAGATTTTGGAGTCTCAAGGTGAAAGGTCAAGGTCATAGAGGTAATAATACACATAAAAATGGCTCGTTCTCGCGATAACTTAAGAACCATTTGACAGATTGGCTTCAAACTTGGCTCATGTATGCACATGGAAGGGACAATGATCTTATTAGATTTTGGGGTCACAAGGTCAAAGGTCAAAGGTCATAGAGGTCATTATGTACATAGAAATGGTTCGTTTTCACCATAACTCAACCATTTGACCAATCAACCTCAAACTTGGCACAGGTATGCATATGGAAGGGACAATGATCTGATTAGATTTTGGGGTCTCAAGGTCAAAGGTCAAAGGTCATAGAGGTCATTATGTAGATAGAAATGGTTCGTTCTTGTGATAACTCAAACCATTTGACGGTTCAACAAACTTGGCTCATGTATGCATATGGAAAGGGCAATGCTCTCATTAGATTTGGGGGTCACAAGGTAAAAGATCAAGGTCAAAAATGTCATCGTATAAATGAAAATAAAGCAACATGAAGTGCCATTTATTTCTGATCTGGTAATGGCGGAGGCATAAAGTTCGACCACGCATGGTCGAAGATTCATCTACATGTAGTTTCTCTTGAAATGCAACTTTATAGATGGTAAGAACCCTTAAAGACATTGAGTTGTGGGCTTTCATGGGGAGTGAATCATAATTTGCTGGCACCAGACTTTGTGAAAAGCACTGGAAATACCTGTAATAGAGCTTCATTTCTGGAGCACAGCAAAACAAAGCTGTCCCACCATAAACATTCTTTGGCCTGCTTCGGGCATTTTCAGGCCAGGGAAAGTGAGATAATGACTTTGCCTTATGTGGCAAAGGGTGGAATATACAGAACATTACATAAGGTCTGTTGGTCATAAAACACATAGTGATGTTACTGGGTAAGCACCCATGGTGTCAAATTCCCCATGAAAGCCCACAACTGGGCGTCTTTAAGATAGGTATTTTCTTAGACAGTGTAGATTTGTTGTGAGAATTCAAATAAGGGCAATAATATTTATGTAAAATTCATCAGACTGAAATGTACCAGGTACTATATGAAAATCCCGATGGTTATGATGATGATGATGATGAGTATTATTATTATCATCATCTTCATCATAATTACTTATTAATATGGAATCACTCAATTCCGTTCATTGAAAAAGAGATGAATTAAATCCACCTGTATGCATGATGTAAGACACACCACCGTTTCACAGATTTGAGGGATTAGTGAAATTGTTGTGATTGTGGCTCTGTTGATGAACACCATAAACCAGAAATTTGTTTTGCTTTATTAGAAATGGTGTAGGAAACAATTTATTCATTTACATGGGTATGATAATAAAGGCATGATAGGCATCACAGATGGACTTATGATTATGATGTCACTGTAGCCATGGTAACTTCAGTGTGTATTCTCATCAAAGACATCCAAGTCTAACTTATCACTCCTGTGTCCTTGGCATTATTGTGTGTGTGTGTGTGTGTGTATCATAATCTGGGTAGGATACATACATGTAGCTATCCCATACATGCTTGTTAATCAGTGCTAGCTACCCAAGGACCTAGTTTGCAAGCACATACCCTGTATGTATGGTCTGTTGAAACATGTTTATAGCAATCTGAGTAGGAGATTTAAGGAGGTCAGTGGGGATTGTGTACTTGAGCTGCTTCAGACCTTATATACATTGTATATTGAAATAGCCAGTACACACTTTGGCTAGGCTTCTCTCAAGACTCCATGCATTTAAATGATGTGTTGATTAGGGTCTGTGCCTGCAGACCAAGGACTACCCAAGGAGACCTACCTCAACCTCAGCTAAAGGAAACATATGGTATGACCATTGTCAACTCTCAATGAACTCACATCATGTAGTAGTACAACATTCCACAGACAGAGTACACTACATCAAGTATAAAAGAGGGTCATCCTCTGCTCTTCTCTTGTATATCTAGTGTATCCATACAGGATTAGTGATTAGGTTATTACATACATGTAAGTGATGTAGAGAAGTGCTCTTTCTATTGACTTAATATTGTAATTTTCCAAATGATGGCACTGGAGACCCCATGTTAACAGTGGTTCCGTTAACAGTTCTTTTTGTTCTTCACTTTTCTCCCTATGATACAATGCTTAATAAAGGAATATCAAACTCAAAGTTAACCATACTTTAATGAAAACATTCGAAGTCAGCTGACTTTGTTAAGTTTCCACAAGATGATATAGACCTAATTGTAATTCCATTTATTCATTCAACGATGGGAGTCTAAAAGAATGGTATTGTCATGGAAACCATTAGTAAATAAAATAGTGCACATGTTCATTGTCCTGTAGGGATGCTCTTTGCTCATCACAAATCACTTACATGGTGCACTCAACCATTCCAACAAAGAGTAGAATCACATGCATTTAAATGCTATTAAATAAGATGACAAGCCTTATCCTGTCCACATAAAGACATTTCTTGGACAGAGAGAGAGAGAGAGAAGGAAGGGGAGAAGATAGGATCCGTGATGAACACTCAAGAAGAATCCTTTTGTGGCTGTCTTTGATTCATGTTGAGAATGCAATATATGCAATGTTCATTTGATGATTTTTAAAATTATTTTTTTAAATTTTTGATCAGTACATCCTTGTGGGTTTTCATTGGGGTTAGCATTATCTGAGTAGATACATATACAAAGCACAGCAAAATGAAATAGTAGCAGTAGTATTTTATTTTCAGCTGTCCCATTCATTGGAAGAGATAATAGGTGGCTTGTCTACATGCTTCCAAATACACACCCCCCCCCCCCCCCCCCAAATAAAATGGACAGGGAGCTTCCGGTGACATCAATAATTTCAATAGAATTTCCCCTTTTTGGAGATTATGCAATTAATACACCATCATGTTGTAAGTTGTCTTAATTCCAATAAAAAAGGGATGCTTAGTATTTCATTTTTATATCTCCACCCACCAAAGCTGGTGCCAGAGGCATTGTTTTCAGGTTGTCCTTCTGTCTGTCCAACTTTTTCAGTTTAGTGATATCTTAGAAAACATTTGAGTTATGAGCCTCAAACTTGGTGCAGTTACAGGTGGCAATCTTATGAGATTTTAGGGTGTGTAGATCAAAGTTCCACAGTCACAGGTCATTTCATGAAATTTTAGGTGTTAAGGGTCTAGTTAACACAATATCTCAAACTTTTCAAGAACTGTTAGAGATAAAACGTCAAATGTGGTCCTGTTAACTTCAGTTGTGGTCCTAGTAAAAAAAATCTCCATAGTAAGACAATCTGATTACATGTAGATTTTGGGGTACAAAGGTCACAGAGTTCCCTTTGCAAATTAAAGTTTTTAGCCTTGTTGATATGATACCTTACGAACCATTTAAGGTAAGAACTTAAAACTTGGTGCTAGTATACATCACCATGGGAAGATTGGAATAGATTTAGGGTAATATATCAAAGGTCACAGAGGCCAAATTTGAAATTTCAGATTTTTAGCCTTGTAAACAGGAATCTCAAGAACCAACTTCACACTCAGTGCTTGTATTCATTACTGCAGGAAGACAATCTGATTATATTTTAAGGTACATTAGTCGAAGGTCAAAGGTCATAGATCATTTAGCATGTAATTAGAGAGGTTTTTAAATTCTGGTTATCAGAATTCAAGAACAATATGAGCCATGTAGGAGATGCAGTCACATCCATCTTGTTATATAAGTACATCTCCAGGAAATCAGGTACATGTATATATAGTAGGAGGTTTAATTCAACAATGATTTTGTAGCACTTTGAAACTGGAAAATTGGTCTGCATGTATATCTCATGTTTGGTGAGACCTTGATATATTAGAAAATGTTTAAAAATCAGAACTAGTTAAAGATTCATATACATGTAAATGTTGCAACATGTGTGAATGGGTCTGCTGTAGTTCTGTTTGTATCTTCTTGTTTGTTCCTTTTTGTTAATTTTGACTAAAACTTTAATAATGAATGTTTGTTTTGTTTTGTAGCCCCAGCCAAGAATGGTAGTGGTACATACGCAGTGGTAGTAACCTATGAACTACCAGAACAAGCTGAGCAAGCCATCAGACAACTCAATGGATTTGAATACCAGGAGTCTAAACTCAGGGTAAGTTCCTATGTAAATGCTTTTCCATATAAGGTAGTACACCACACCACAGATAATAGTGTTAGTTGTGAAAAACAACCCAACGGTGTGGTTAATGTATTTTCTACTCAAACACAAATTTTTTGTTTAAGTGTGTCTGATCTTTATTGTCAAAGACACAGTCAAAGTTAAAGTGGTTTATCAGTTACCCTATGTAATGGTAGTGACATTTGCATTGGGGGAAATCTACCAATAATGGATGATAAGCTGAAGCATGCCAAGAATTATATAATCACATTCAGTTTTATTTTGTTTTGTATATATTTTTCTGTTTGGAAATTTGAAAAGGTAAATGAATATTCAGAATACATGATGGACTGCACAGTATTAAAGAAAACATTTTAAGTACCAGGGCCGATATTCAATTCAGTACTTAAGTCAGAAATATTAGTAATTTACTTAGCTTTTTACTTAGATAAAATACTTAGAAAATTTTGGCATTCAGTTCAATATTTTGGCTAAGTATTTTACTCTAAATCTAAGTCACCTACCTAGGAGACTTAAGCCAATCATTTTGGAGGCTTTGATTGTCAGGCATAGGTTTTTATACGCAGCAATCATGATCTGCGCAGAATTATATCATAGCATATTCGAGCGTATTTGATACGACATGTTAATTGCGCATTGAAAATATGACGTCACAATGCTTATGAGAATTTTGGCTTAGATTTGGCTTACTGAAGTAAAATTCAAAGTATTGAATTGAATATGACTTAAGCAAATTTCTTAGCCAAGCAAAATACTTAGTAAAAGTTTTACTTAATCCAAGTATTGAATTGAATACCGGCACAGGTTTTTTAGTTCTTTAGGGTGTTAAGACGTTAAAAATTTATACTAGAACGGTATAGCTATACAATGAATTTATACGTCTGAACATCGTATAACGAAACGACGGTCAGCGCATCGTTTCAAACTATAACTCGATAACGAATCAGCATTCCGTGTACGTCTGAACGTATGGCGACCATAGAACGGTATAACTGGGCGGGGCTTAATGTTACCGCGCGCGAAAGGTGACCCGTGATTCGTGGAAGTGGAAGGCCAGCATGGGCTAGCGCAGACGTCATGACCATAAGCATCTATACGGCGTTTTCCAGAAGGGCCGAGATTATGTGTTTGAACGATCTGTCAACTATACGATGATTGTTTATACGTCGTTTCTTTATCGAGTTCTAGTATAAATTTTTTTGTGTCTGAACATGGGGATAGTTATACTAGTATACATAATGCTCTTAAATCTTAGAAATGATTCATTAACTGTCATGAATTATGATGAATAAAATTTGGATGATGTTGTGAGGTATTTTAATATAAAGAGAATCACAAATGTGGTTCCTTGAACTAGTTCCCCTCATCATGACATGATTTCAAGGCTAGCAAGGGTAAGGCTGGTAGGGATAGTAACCACATAACATTGCAACTTGTACTGTTAAGCATACAGTCAGATATTTGGTGTCATTTGGAGGTCATTTTTCTAGTAATGATGATTTTACAGCTGACAAGAATTTTTGTACTTGAAAATGCAATATTGTGTAGTCCTAAATCCCAAATATGATTGTGATATGATGATTTGCCTGGTGTATTTACAGGTCAAGTTCAAGAATGGTGGACGTGGTGGTCGCTATAACAGGAACCAAGGAGGACCAGGAGGCATGTATCACCAGCAGCAGAATGTACCAGATACATCGAATTTCCCTGTCAGGTAACAAGTCAATGGAGGAAAAATTTGTTGTTGAATCTAAATTTGGTTTTGCAATTTTAATTATTAGATTTTCTCATAATAATATACCTATGATAGAAAGTTGTATGCTTGTATTAGATGGTACATATTTGTAGTCCTTCTGTTTTACTTCCATATTGTGAACCATTAACTCCTTAATGACTTGGGCCTAATTCATATCCTAGTCCAGGCATAGCATTGCGTCATTAAAAAAAGTAAATATACAAGTTTCCAACATTCTGGATATTCAGGACATGTTCTACTACTATTCAAGAAAGGGTTTATGTAGTTATTGATATACCTTCTTTTATTTGAAAGTTTGAATAAATTACCACTGAATCATTAAATTTGAAAATTGTTTTTGTGTAATCATTTTGACATTTGTAAATTGTTTTTGTGTAATCATTTTGACATTTGTAAATTGTTTTTGTGTAATCATTTTGACATTTGTAAATTGTTTTTGTGTAATCATTTTGACATTTGTAAATTGTTTTTGTGTAATCATTTTGACATTTGTAAATTGTTTTTGTGTAATCATTTTGACATTTGTAAATTGTTTTTGTGTAATCATTTTAACATTTGTAAATTGTTTTTGTGTAATCATTTGAACATTTGTAAATTGTTTTTGTGTAATCATTTTAACATTTGTAAATTGTTTTTGTGTAATCATTTTAACATTTGTAAATTGTTTTTGTGTAATCATTTGAACATTTGTAAATTGTTTTTGTGTAATCATTTTAACATTTGTAAATTGTTTTTGTGTAATCATTTTAACATTTGTTTGTGGGATGCTCAAGTAGCATAAACCAATAAAACCTAATTTTAAAAACTAAATTAAAAAAAAAAATCAAACTTTGTAGGGGTATGAGAAATGTTGCTAACTGTATTATAAACTTATGTCCAGTATTTTGTCTATTCATTTTCAGAATGCTAGTAAGAAGTGAATTTGTAGGAGCCATAATTGGAAAGGGTGGCAACAACATCCGAGCTATCACCAAGGAAACAGGATGCAAGTAAGCTACCCTTCTTCATACCATTTATCTTTAGGTTGAAATAAGCCCAAGGCTAATTATTTTGTGTTATTATTTGTTTTAATTTTTTTTTTGACACTTTTAAAAACAAAGATTGGTAAAATGTAATTATTAAAAATTCTGAATGACTAAAAAGTTTAGAAATCAATTCTTTGATGTTTCTCTGTTTTATTACTTGTTTTGTCTTTATGTTTTCCAAATATATGTCCATAAGTTTAAAGATATGTGAGATCAAGCAAAAGACCTACATGAACAAGCAACATCTGTAATAGTTAGAGCAATTTTTGAATAGGCAGCTTTTTGTAAAAAATCAGATGCTAAATGTTGATTTTAACACAGTTTGGCTGTACATGCTATTAAGAGTGTATCTTGACCTTTGGAAAGTCTGATTAATTTTACCAGGGTTTGTAATGAACATTGTGCAGAACTCTCAAGGAAATGGTCAAATAATGGTGTAGTCCTGATATCCTAATCCAATGGGGATGGGAGTTTGTCATTTGTGGACAATATTGTGGACTAACATGTATAGAGGGCTAAAGTGACCCACTTTCCCTTCTGAGGATATGATGAAAGGTTGGGTGCCTTGTAGGACCATTGGATAGATAGCCAGCTGACAGTAGTTATGTTCACATGCACACTGTCGTAGTTAGTTAACTTTAAGTTAGGAAACCTCAAGGTTTCGAAACCACAAGCCGATAACAACAACGCAAGTTCACATGCATTGTAACAACACGCACTAACCAAGAGTAGATTGGGCTGTTGTTAAGACTGGAAGTATTTGAGTTTATAAGTTTACCCTCATCTCACAGTCATGGCACCTTAGACAAATCAAATAGAAAAGTGCGATTGATGAATTGGCTCTTAGAATATTACTACTATATTTCTTGAAGCTACATAACTATGAGCACAGCTATCTACAAACACAGTTAATAAACTGCATCAAATTTACTGGCTGTACTGAATGTCTGGGTTTTCAAAGAACACTTACATTTGGTTCAGAAGTGACCCTGAAGCACATGGTGAATGGAGAGGTCATTCGATAAGGTTTGTTTGTTCATATGTCCAAATACCTTAAATGGGACCCCCCCCCCTCCCCCCACAGCTCATTGTTACAGACACTTACCATAAGATTTGTCTTTTTGTAGTTTTTGAGGTTAACTTAAAGGAGAATGCAACCCAGGCATCAGTGTGCTTGCAGTGAATAGATATGAACAAGACAGATAAACAGTGAAAGTTTGAGGCAGTCTGTTCAAGAGTTATGAATTTTGAAAGTTTAAGCAAATCCCTATTATAGGGAACCTTGAGTTGGCAACTTTGCCAGCATCTGTGATGTCATCGTGGATAACTCTCCATACATTTTATGCACAGAATTTAACATTTTCTCCATTTTCAAGAAAAATAGAAATTCTTCTGCTTTACGGTTAGAGTATGACATGGCTACATCAATTCTGTAAGCATTTTGGGAAGAATTATGTTGATTCCTGACTCGAAATTTCATATAAATCAATTTTTTTTTTAAATCATACACAAAATGAATAGAGAGTTGTCCACGATGACATCACAGATGCTGGCAAAGTTGCCAACTCAAGGATCACTATAACAGGGATTTGCTTGAACTTTCAAAATTCATAATTCTTGAACAGATTATCCGATTTTGCTCAAACTTTCACTGTTTATCTTTCTTGTTCATCTCTATTCATTAAAAGCACATTGATGCCTGGGTTGCATTCTCCTTTAAAGTTAGCTAATCATAAACCTAACATTGAGTTTAGGGGTACCGTATGAACCCTACCAGTGTATATGATTGGAAGTGGATTCAAGGTCCAAAAGCCTTGTGGGCTTGAACTGATGACAGATATACCATCTGGCAAAGTGGTCTTCTAAATGGACTTGATTCTTCAGAATGCCCAGTGACTAAAACATGGGAATATCATTAACCTGCATTTCAACCAGTGATATGTTAAATAGTTTTCACAAGTTGAAATTCAAATTTGCATTTTTATAAGTCTGTACTTTCACTGTTTTTACATTAGTTTGATCATAAAGTCATTTTTCATTTTTTCTGATTTAAATTGTGAATAAAATGTGTGTTTAAAAATCTGTTCTGATCACTAAAATTTGGGTAAAAATGTAAGGAAATTAGTTTGAATGAAATATGAAATGTCGAAATTGGTGAATAGTCTAATAATGACATCAGAGACTCTCTGAATGGTGTATCTAATTTGTCTTCATATTAGCCATTTTTAAAATGTCCCACTCAGACTTTTTCCTTAGTCTCCCGAAAGGGGGAGGGGGGGGGGGTCTGTTTCTGTTCTTGTTTTTGTTTTGTTTTTGTTTTTGTTTTATTGAAATGAAGGTCATTCTCTAGTATGCAAATTACCCATAATCATTTGTTTTGCATAGTCTGGGAGTATTTCTCGATCTGTTGCTTAACTGGAATGCCCTATACAGCAATGTTTAGGATCATTTTTGCATTTTATTTCAAAATTTGCACCCTTGTTTTCATGTGAGGGCATTTCTTTTATTCTTAGTTCCCTTCTACCTTTGTAGATTTTTTGAACAAATCTAAATTATAACTTGATTGAATCTGTAAGAAATGCTACAATAAAGATCTTGCCTCTGATAGAAAGATAAAATCATTACCAAGTAAACGTGATAAAAGAGCGCTTTTAGAAAAAAAAAATGGATGCTTTATTCTTCTTATCAGCTATCACACTGCTCATTCCAGAGAAAAAATGCAGTTTTCCTTGCTAACTCTTTTTCAGTTCATGACAGAAAAAAGGCTTAATATTTTCTGATGTTGAAACATGTGAATTTTAATACTTAATAGATCTTCTATATACTGCAAAGTGATATTTGTAAGGATTAGCTGTACTTACCTTACAAGATGTTCTGACTTGTTGTTATGGAAACAGAATAATGATATATAGCATATTGTTATAGAGAAAGGCATTGACGTACTCAATTACAGGTTAATCTGTAATAATTGTAGTATCTGCGTCATTCATATCGTCTTGGTGTTATGCCATTTTGTTCCGTTGAAGGCTTTTGATACTTTTGATCTGAAGAGAGAGCAGCATTTTTTTGTTAAGCATTGAGGTACATACATACACTCATTTGAAGAAGCATAAAAAGTTCTGAGCCCTACTGGTAGAGTCATTTGATGACAAGTTAGGCATGAACCTCACACAAATTTGAACAGAAATCTGGCATATGTCCATTACTAATGAAGAACCCCTTTCAAAAGAGTCTTAAGGAATCCTAGTGATGGAAATAATTGTATGTTATGAGGTTATCTCATCCATGTTTGGTACAATTTTACATGTGCTATGTATTCTTCCTTGATCATCAGGACTGATGATGGAGCATGTTACTTTGTTGGGCAAACACACAACAAAGGAATGTTTATTGAGGCTTATCCAACCAAATGGAGTTTGTAAATCCATGTCTATTGTTGGCTCTGCTTGTGCTTAGGCATGTTGACTGAAAAGGGGAAAATGATTATCACCCAATATCCTGATTTTTCTATGCTTTCAACCACTTAGATTTCTAAACTTTGTACTTTATAATGTGGATAGTTATGAGATTAAAACCAGTGAAATGTTTTCTGTTTCAATTAGTATGGGTTCATAGTTGCAATTACTCCACTTTACCCGCTGCTATATCAGATCAAGTTTTATATCTGTCAACAATGAAAAGAAATTAACATTTTCCTTTTTATTGGATACAATGCATTGTTTTAATTATATTATAAGGGTATGTGAAAGTACTTTTTAATGAGGTATTTTTGTTATAATATCTATTATTCTTCATTTGAATGAATGATTTCTCCTTGCCATTACTACACATTGACTCTTCTGTTTGTACATGCATGTGCATCTGTGTTGGTTATTTGTGCATGTGGTTTTGGAAATTTAATAAGAAAATGGAAAGGTAAAAACTTTAGTGAAAACTTATTGCAGTTCCACTTATATTCTGTGCTTTTAAACCACATTTTGTCTTTACTGAGCTTAATTCATAGTATTTGGCACGGTGGAATTCATATTACAACCTTGTCATGTACTGTGCATTGAGTGACTCACATGCATGGATTAATGACTAACCAGAGTCCCTGGTATCTAAACTTCCTCTCCTTTTACCCCATGTATGTCTTCTTTATTTATTCCCTCAATCTAACATTGACTCATTCTTTGCTCATTTCATCTTTCTATACTTCACTCACTCTCTCTTTACTTCCAACTTATTCTTCACTCATTCCATGTATTACTGCATATACTTAGCCAACTCTCTTTCTACTACCAACTCATTCTTCACTCATTCCATGTATTACTGCATATGTGTAGTAATGTGTAGTAATGGCAAGGAGAAATCATATTACTGCATGTATTACTGCCAACTCTCTTTCTACTACCAACTCATTCTTCACTCATTCCATGTATTACTGCCTATACTTCGCTCTCTCTCTTTCTACTACCAACTCATTCTTCACTCATTCCATTTATTACTGCATATACTTAGCCAACTCTCTTTCTACTACCAACTCATTCTTCACTCATTCCATGTATTACTGCCTATACTTCGCTCTCTCTCTTTCTACTACCAACTCATTCTTCACTCATTCCATGTATTACTGCCTATACTTCGCTCTCTCTCTTTCTACTTTCAACTCATTCTTTACTCATTCCATTTATTACTGCCTATACTTCGCTCTCTCTCTTTCTACTACCAACTCATTCTTCACTCATTCCATTTATTACTGCCTATACTTCGCTCACTCTCTTCCTACTACCAACTCATTCTTCACTCATTCCATTTATTACTGCCTATACTTCGCTCACTCTCTTTCTACTACCAACTCATTCTTCACTCATTCCATTTATTACTGCCTATACTTCGCTCACTCTCTTCCTACTACCAACTCATTCTTCACTTATTCCATCTTTCTATATTTCAGTCACTCATTTCTTCACTTATTCCATCTTTCTATATTTCAGTCACTCATTTCTTCACTTATTCCATCTTTCTATATTTCAGTCACTCATTACTTCACTTATTCCATATTTCTATATTTCAGTCACTCATTACTTCACTTATTCCATCTTTCTATATTTCAGTCACTCATTTCTTCACTTATTCCATCTTTCTATATTTCAGTCACTCATTTCTTCACTTATTCCATCTTTCTATATTTCAGTCACTCATTTCTTCACTTATTCCATATTTCTATATTTCAGTCACTCATTACTTCACTTATTCCATATTTCTATATTACAGTCACTCATTCTTTCACTTATTCCATCTTTCTATATTTCAGTCACTCATTACTTCACTTATTCCATCTTTCTATATTTCAGTCACTCATTCTTTCACTTATTCCATCTTTCTATATTTCAGTCACTCATTTCTTCACTTATTCCATCTTTCTATATTTCAGTCACTCATTACTTCACTTATTCCATATTTCTATATTACAGTCACTAATTCTTTCACTTATTCCATCTTTCTATATTTCAGTCACTCATTTCTTCACTTATTCCATCTTTCTGTGTTTCAGTCACTCATTTCTTCACTCATTCCATCTTTCTGTTATTACTCCATATACTTTACTCACTCCTTCTTTCTTTTATCAATCATATTATTAACTCATCTTTCTAGCTTCTGCTTATTTGTTTTCCCCTGAAGATGTATTTCATGTTTGTTTTGTTTTTTACCGTACAGAGTTGACATCCATCGCAAGGATAACATTGGATCTTCAGAGAAGGTACAGGTCAATAAGTGAACCTTTCTTTTTTTCTTTATGGGAAATACATCCTTGAGCAAGTAATTTGTTTATTAAAAAAGATATTGTACAGCGTAAATTGTGTTCGATGCTTTACATTACTTCCTTAATTTTATAAATGTGGGATGCATCTGTATGTGGGAAGAACTTTTGTATAGAGCACATTCTGAAACAATTTGTTCAAGAAATGTCCTGTTAGTATAAGTTTATTAAAGTGTATATTTTTTTGTCTCTGATTAATTTCTTGTGTCAGATGAATTTGATTTCAACAGTGATAAATTTCAAGAGGAAAAATGGAAATTCTTTAATAAAGGAACAAAATGTGGTATGAGGGAAACAAATTTGTATCAGACTAAAAAGTCCTGATATATATTCCATTCTAGATTTTCAGTGCTATTTGAAGGAAATTTATTATTATATGTGATTATCTACATGAACCCTCCCCCTCTACCCCACCCCCCTAAAAAATAAGGATAGGAAGGAAATAAAGAAAAAGAAAGATGCGAAGTGAGAGAGAAGGTAGTAATAGAAAATCACTAAATCTGAGACCTTACTACTGAAGGAAACACTGGTAGCCCATCATTACATTGTGTAAATGACTTATATATTACACATAGCTGGGACAGGAAGGAAAGTCTAGACACTGACTAAGATAAGTATGATTGAAGGGGGTGGGGAGAGTGCATTTAGTTGGTGGGTTTTTTTTTTTTTTTTGGGGGGGGTTGCATTCCTGTACGAAGTAAAGCAAATACAGTGCGATGTTCCCACTTTTGTAGTAAAGCTAGATTAATCTTATACCACACAGTATCCTGTCCTACATATATCTTATAAAAAGGACATACTTTGTTTAGTATGTCAAATCTCAGTAGTTATGATTCTTCAATAGTTATATTAAATGGATTTTAATAACACATAGTGAAGATAAGATTATGTATCATTATGTCATAATGGATTTTAATAACACATAGTGAAGATAAGATTATGTATCATTATGTCATAATGGATTTTAATAACACATAGTGAAGATAAGATTATGTATCATTATGTCATAAAGGAAAGTAAATAACACATAGTGAAGATAAGATTATGTATCATGATGTCATAAAGGAAAGTAAATAACACATAGTGAAGATAAGATTATGTACCATGATATCATAAAGGAAAGTAAATAACACATAGTGAAGATAAGATTATGTATCATGATGTCATAAAGGAAAGTAAATAACATATAGTGAAGATAAGATTATGTACCATGATGTCATAAAGGAAAGTAAATAACACATAGTGAAGATAAGATTATGTATCATGATGTCATAAAGGAAAGTATGCCCATTCTTTAGAATATTTTTGGCTGCAAATGTTCTATGTATAAGATCATTTTACAGGTAATGTGTAATGTCTAAAGCCCAGGTGAGAAATCTCTTCAAAATGAATTTTAATGAAAAGTAGAAATTGCTATTTGAACAAAGGCTATTAATTTTATAGGATGTTGTAGGCAGTAACATTTACATACATGTATTTCAGTGGTATATAGGCATTGATAATGGATTCTGAGTTAGTAGGCAGTAACATTTACATACATGTATTTCAGTGGTATATAGGCATTGATAATGGATTCTGAGTTAGTAGGCAGTAACATTTACATACACGTATTTCAGTGGTATATAGGCATTGATAATGGATTCTGAGTTAGCCAGGCAATAACAATGAATTCTTTTGTTTTTATAGGCAGTAACAATCTGTGGAGAACCTCAACAAGTGACAGATACTATCAAGAAGATCATGGATGTTATGATCAAAGAAAGCAGTGAAGAATCTCACACGTAAGCTTATCTTTTCCAACCCTTTCAATCTCTATTTGTGTAAACCTTTTCCTAGCATTCTTACCAAACAATACATACTTATCCTTCAAATAGTTGCCCTCACTTGCAAGCATATCCTATTAAACTCTACTTATTTTGGGTACTTTTATATATATATATATATATATATATATAAGCATACCTTCTTAATCTGTACTTATCTCAAGTACAGATTAGACTTCCAAGCAACTCCAAATCCTTTTCATCCAAATACAGTGGTATGAAACCCTTTAAAACCTGAAACACTTTAAAAAAGGTGAAGACATTGATATGTTAGCATACAGTATAAAATCCTACTGCTCTTTATAGTGTAGACTCTTCTGTGTAAGCAAATCCGGCCTCTCAACCCTACTTATCATTAGTTAACTAGTTCAACTAGAATTCCATTATACATGATCAACCCCAGTATTTGTTGGGTACATAGTAAGGCCATAATTCAAATGTTGAATTTTACACCCCAAAATTCATAACTTTCCTCTTTCATATTAGGTTGTTAAGTAGGATTTTAGATTTATTTATTTGGTTCTTCCTTTTTTGTATTTGATATGCAGGGACATGCCTCTGAAAGTGCTGGCTCACAATGCCTTGGTTGGCCGTCTTATCGGAAAGAACGGATCCTCAATAAACAGCATTATGGAAGAGTCCAAGGCCAAGGTTACTGTTTCTTTGTAAGTTCTTTTTCACTTTTGATGTTGGTTTTACTTTTTTCTGTGAGATCTCTTTTCTATCCAGATTGATTACTAGTATACCATTTCTATTTCACCACAAGAAAGAAGTAATAACTGTACTATTTGATTGATTCAGGATCCAAGATCTGACAGTGTTCAATCCTGAGCGTACTGTGACAATCTATGGCACTCCTGAGCAATGTATTGCTGCTGAAGCCTTGATCAGTAAGAAGCTCCGTAAAGCCTATGAAAGTTACATCCAGAACCTTCAACCACAGCAGCATGATCTGTTTCCAGGTCTCAATCACATGTCTCTAATGTCTGGTGGTATGCATCACCCTGGACAACAAGGTCCACCTGGACCACACTATGGAGGACCTGCACCATTTGAGGGTGGAGTAAGTATCCTCAATCCCTATTAGAAAGACTTGCTTTCACTTGATACAGAGTCTACCAATCACCAACAGACATTTTGCTCTTTATGCTTAGCTAGGAATTTTATGTCTCTATGCCATATAAAATATGAGCTATAAATATTACTTCTATGAAAAGATAATGCAAGTTCAAATATCCTCTCAATTAACATGAAAGTGACTGATGAGGTAGACTAGTCAAGGTATATACACTCATAGGCTTGACCTAGGGTCTTTATGGAATCAAACAGCCATTAGATTCAGTGAATGCCCCAGTTGTGTGATATAATATGTTATCTTTTATTTCCTTCAAATTCATTAACTGTTAACCCTACAATGGCCGGTGAAGTTTTTAGGGGGCTATTTCACATTATTTTTTTCAGGTGATTGGTAAACTTTAAATGTGTCATATACTAGCATTACCAGGCTTCTCTACGAAGTTTTTCTTTCTTTGAGTAGACTATTAAACAAAATGAGAGGTTAAGAATAGCTCACATACCTGGTCCATCCTGTTTGATCCAGCCTTCCTACCATGTAAACCAGACATGTATTAAACCTATGGGGGGTTTTGTGTCTGTGTCAATATCTTAACTTGTATCTCTTAGGTTGCTGAGCAGGAACCATCTGCCTTTATTGAAATCATCTCGATATCATAGTTGACTTGCTCTTGATATCTCTCAAGTAGCATTCAAAGCATAAATAATTGAAATGGATAAGGTTTCTTGTTTGATTACCTTTGTATTTAAAATGGAGTAATTTTACAGAAACTGCTTTGAAGATTAATGTTTTTTGGCAAGATATGAATCTACATTGCCACTCTCCAACCAGGAGCTAATTGGTACCTGTGAAGATTGCCGATGCCCAATGTGACTACTTTGCCATTGCCCTACATGTATGCATGTGCATCATGGTAGGAATGCTCCCTAAGGAGTGGAAATGATACATACTCGCATGGGCTACAAACGCAATGATCAGTGGTGATAATAGTAGTATTGTAAAGTGCATTGAAGTAATCATGTAATGCACTACTGTGTAACACATTATTACTATTATTATAAACAAAAAATTGAGAGACTTAAGATCCTGTAAAGTACCTCATGAAGCATTTTTCCTGTAGCACTGTTGCATAGTGTGAGATCAAAGTAGAACTAAAAACTGCATTGAAACTGGGATCAGTCATCAGTCTCATGATTATAATATGAAAATTAATGAAGAAAAGATAAGTGATGGGTATTTTATTCTATTTTCACAGCCCCACTATCCTAACCATCCCCCAGTGAACATGCCACATGGACCCCAGCCAGGCATGGTAAGTAGATCAAAATATCAACAGCAGATTTATTTCTATGGAATGACACAAATCTATACAGAAATAGTTTTAATTCAATTCAATTCAATTCAAAATGGTTTTATTCGGAATAAACATGCTTGATACATTAGACATTTCACATGAAAAGCAGCAAAGGCTGGATAGATCATGTTTACATGTTTAATATATTTACAACATTAAAAAATATATATATACATGTTTAAAAGGGTAAATGGCAAGACACATGAAAATCAATTAAATACCAGTATAAACATGTAAAAACACTAGTTGAAACATTCACTCTCCTTTTTAAATGTAAAATATAATTCTTTCAGACTAAGAAATTACCTTACCATTGGAGGTATGTTGTCAGGCATGTTGTCAGGACACATATGTAATATAATAATTACGTGGCAAGATAGTCTCTGTAGGCTTATATTTTACCTTGCTCATGTACACATCTCCAATTTTTTAACATTTAATGGACAAGGGGTATACGTGGGTGCCAAAACATGCTGAGAAAGGAAAATATGTCTAGTGTGGAATTCTGTTGTGATGTTCCAAATGATGAAATAAGAAAGTATAGCAATAACATACAATATGAATATAACATGTGCAGATAGTTGGTATATGCTTTATGTATGATTCAAGACAACATATACGTACTACATTAAAAAAAAATATTGATGTTTAAGTTTGTGAATGAACTTTGATGGATTTTTTGATCAGGCTGCAGAACCAAGTGAGACTACATACCTGTATGTACCTAGGGAAGCTGTTGGTGCCCTTATTGGAGTTGGAGGAAAGAACATCAGGAACACTGCTCGTGCCTCTAATGCCACTATTAGGGTGAGTTATTATAGAGGTGTGCCTTATTACAATTTATGTCACTCTTAGTAGAAATGTGTTATCAGTCATAGAGTAGAAGTAATACCTAAGCTTTTGATATTACCTAAACACATGATTACAAACAGGCCTCAAATAGACCAGTTTTGTTATAAATGGCAATTGAAAACTAATTTGCAAAAGATAAGGTTGTTTTGTTGTTTTATTTTTTAAGAATGATTTTTTGAAACCTTGAGAACTTGAGAATGATCATTTCTTGTGATGTTATGTGGTCCATACCATATCTTTTCTTCAAGAAAACTTCGGTTCTGAAGTTTTTTATGCCTCCGCCCAACGTAGGTGGTTGCCGGAGCATTATGTTTTCAGGTCAGCCGTCCGTCCAGTTTTCGTTCTCGTGATAACTTAAGAACCGTTTGACGGATCAACTTCAAACTTGGCTCGTGTATGCACATGGAAGGGACAATGATCTGATAGGATTTGGGGGTCACAAGGTCAAAGGTCAAACGTCATAGAGGTCATTATGTACATAGAAATGGTCCGTTCTCGCGATAACTCAACGACCATGTGATGGATCAACTTCAAACTTGATTCATGTATGCATATGGGAGGGAACATGATCTAGTTAGATTTTGGGGTCTCAAGGTCAAAGGTCATAGAGGTCATTATGTACATAGAAATGGTCTGTTCTCGCGATAACTCAACCATTTGACGGAGCAGCTTCATACTTAGCACGTGTATGCATATGGGAGGGACAGTGGTGTGATTAGATTTTTAGGTCTCATGGTTAAGGTCAAAGGTCATAAGGTCATTATATACATGAAAATTACTTGTTCTTGTGATAACTTAACAACTCTGTGACGGTTCATCTCCAAACTTGGCTCATGTATGCATATTCAAGTCTCATCATATTCTCATTAGATTTGGGGGTCACAAGGTCAAAGATGTCATTTTATACATGAAAATAAAAAAATCAACATGAATGTGCCATATATTTCCAATCCGGCAATGGCGGAGGCATAAATTTTGACCCTGCGCGGTCGAGGATTCATCTAGTTTTAAAAGATTTAGCCATTGACATTAATTCAACCATTTTTTTATTGGATAAAAGGAAAAAAAAAATCTCAGTATTTGATTTTTCTACTTAGCCCTGAACTCGGTCTAAACTTGTCATTGGATAAGAGTACTTGAGTAGAGAAAACAGAATTGATGTTAAAAAAAAAAATGCACAATTTATGTGATGTTGTGCACTGAAGCTTTTTTGTATTTTGTTTTCAGTCAATAATATCCTATGATTTAATGATTTTTTTTCTGAATATAGATTGCTCCTGCTGGTAATGAGGATAGTAATGAGCGTTGTGTAAAGATCATTGGAACTCCTGAATCTCAGTGGCGTGCTCAGTTTTATATCTATGATAGGATCCGTTCTGAGGGAATCCTTGGTAGTGGTGAGGTTCATCTTAGATCAGAGATAGCTGTTCCATCTCAGCTTGTTGGCCGTATCATTGGCAAGAGAGGACAAAGGGTAGGTCGCAATTACACTTTTGCTCACATGGTCTTTATTTGAAAATCTGGGGGGGGGGGGTTTGTTTTTTTGTTTTTTAAGGAAACCCAACTTTGAAAAATTCCTGTAAATATCATTTTCCAATCTTGAATTTCTTATCATATGAAAGAGTCCTGTATATCTTCTGTTAGGAGCCAGAAGGGCGTTAGTTAAGTCTGTATAAAATTATATGAGTTAACACCCTTCTGGCTCCGAACAGACAATATGATTTCTAATGACAAGTTGTTTAGGCTTCTAGGATCACAGATCACTTGAGATAAAACACGTTCTCTGTTCTCTCTAAAAATGCTACTTCTTTGTGGTCAAGATTTATGATTGTTATTTTATTTCATGTTTTGTGAAGTTTGAAAGCTCTGTGTTAATGCACAAACTCAAATCATAAGATTTGCTTAGTTACTTACTATAGGATGTCTGTGAAGAGTCACCAAGACAGTTTACAAAGTCATTCAACTCAAACCCTGTGAACCACCTGGGGTTTTACACAGAATTTTGAAAGGAGTTGTGTTCAGTGATGCATGATTCTAGAAATATAATCAACTTACCAAACGAAAGTGTACAAATTCATATGATATGAATTCAATACTATATAAAATTCGATACCTGTATATATTTTTCAAAGATGGGTTTTCTTTTTTGTTTTGAAATGCCCAGTACAGGGCCAATTTTTTTATGCCTCCGCCCATGGAAGGTGGGTGCCGGAGGCATTATTTTATTTCTAAAATTTCAAGGGTTGTGAATTAATATTAGAGGTCCTGTTCATGATATGATAATTGGAAGTAAGATGAATAAGCTCAATAACTATACTTTTGGAAGAATCATGAATGTCTGATGATTCTGTAGTAATTATTGTCATATTTTTTTCTCTATTCCATATACCATGATTTCAGTTTCTCAAGTACTTCATAGGTGATTGTCCAGCAAGAGAATTCATTTGATTTAGAATTTTCAAACCTTGTGTCAGAGAACGCAGAACAGTTTCAAATTATACCTAGATTGCAATCATTACTTAAATCAGAATGATTAAAAACCTTTGCCTTTTGTTATTTTTAAAGCACATCCCAGGTGTTAGATAGCCGAGTGTTTTAATCAATTGACTTGACACTGCTTAGGTTGTCGGTTGTAGCTTCTGCTCTTCTCTTATGTCCTCTGTCAAGACAATTTGATTATTTATCCAGGTTACTATGCATGTCTTAGTACAATATACTCCATCCATGCACTGTGTGGAGTAAGCAGAGGAGTTTACACCTATAAACCCTTCCAAAACCCTTTGGGAGCAAATACATTTCTTTTTTAATGTGACATGCACTATCTCTTATAATAGTTTTAACCCTGCTCAAAAAAACAAGCAGCAATATTTGTTTTATATACTGTATCCTAGGTTCTGATTTTCAAAAGGAAATATTTTTTTTAAAAGATGCCTTCTAAAAGGCATTCATTGGAAAGAAAATTAACCAGTCTAGAGTATTGTATGCATTTGTCTCATTGTACTGTGTGACCATTATTGATTTCATAATCATCCATTACACTGTTACTTTGTGTGTGTAAGTAGAGCTATGCCCGGTCAGTATTTTTCCTATACCGCCCTTAGGTCGGTAATCTTGACTTGTGTGATATGTAAGCATGAATGCAATATAATGATGACATTGCACTGTTTATATAGGTGAGAGAGCTACAGCGTGTTACTGGTGCTCGTGTTGAGGTTCCACGTCGCAGGGGAGTAGACGGTGCAGGAGACGAAGGATCCACTGACCCAAACACAGATAGCAATAACCAAAATGGTAACAACAGTGGTGATGTAGTGGTCAAGCTTGAAGGACACTTCTATGCTAACCAGGTAGGTACACATCTATAACCACCCAGGTCCAAAAAGTTTGTAGCACTAAATAGCCATTTTCATCAGTTTTCTCTATTTGCTACATGTTGTAATTTTTGTCCAACAGCAAAGAAAACTGATAGAAATAGCTATTGGACAAAATTGTGTATTTATTATCATGATTGGTAGTAATTTTAACAATTGATAAAATTGTCCATTTTCATGACTAGTGATGCCCCACCCCAATTCTCTTTAGGGTTTTAAAAGATGCAAGATTTCCTAAAAAACCTGCCTTTGCAATTAATACTATGTGGCAGTTGTTACAATATGTACATTTGACTTATATGATGTGCATTGTTTTTATTTATTTTTTGTGTTTCTTTTTCAATCTGAAGGCTGCTCAAAGACGCATCCGTCAAGCCCATCAAGAGTACATCCAACGCCAGAATTTCCAGGGTAGACCAGGTGGCAGACGATTCTACCGTGGTGGACCAAACCAGCAACAGTAATTGTTGCAACCAGTGTCATGATACATCAACCATAATAACATTGAAGATATGGGAAAGAAAATGATAATTTAGAAAAAAAAAGGGAAACAAAAGAAAAATTTCAAACACTGCCAAGCAAGTAAATGAAATTGTTTGAAAAAAAAATGGAAAGAAAAAAAAATTAAGAAAAAATGTTGTTCAGCATCAGTGGAAAGAACAATATTACATTGGCTTGTAAGAAAAAAAAATAGAATAAAAAAAATGAACTGTTAAATCTTGGCAAGTGTGTGAAGGAGTATATATATATATATGCGAGAGTGTTGAGGTGAAAGGGAGAGAGAGAGAGAGAGAGAGAGAGAGAGAGAGAGAGAGAGAGAGAGAGGGAGGGGGAGGAGTATGTGTGTATGTGTGTTGGTTTGTGTGTGAAAGGAAATGACCATAGTTTGATAATTCAACTGTGATCATGTGCATAAGCACAAAATATTGAAGTTTGAACGCGTATTTGCCAAAAGATATCTGGACAATTTAAGAAATGTAATGTTGTCCTATATCATTGAGATGGGTTTGGTTGGGTATTGGGTTGGGATTTAGTTTTGGTTTAAGTCTTGGCAGGATACAATAAGTTAAACTCTGCTTCTCGTTTTTACCACCCTTTCTGCGAGGAGCTTAGGTAATATCATTTCCATGATGCTCTCACAATGGTGCCATTTCAGTGCAAGATGAAAAGAAAGTTTGTTTGTGAAAGCATCATGGAATTGTGACCCCAATCATTTTGTGTACAAATGAGAATAGAGAAGGGTGGCTTCTTGAAGACTATTTCTTGTTTCTGGATTTGATAATGGACCTACCTCAGTTTTCTCTTCCAAACATCCCTTTAGGCAGTAGACCAGAAACCATTCATGCAGAAGAGTTCTAAGAGAGTAACCTACATTCATAGGAAAACTCATACAGAGAATTAAGAGTTGTGAAAACAGTTTTTTTTTTTTTTTTTTTTTTTTTTACTCCATATTAAGCTGCTTGAGTGTTTTTGAAGATGATTGCCTTATTGTACAACCGTACCTCAAAGTGTAATTAGAGTCTTCATGAATGTAGGTGAGGGATTGATTCAGCTCTTCTGCATGAAACAAGAAATAGTCTTCAAGTTTGATCAGTAATGTATTAAGAAACCTTGACTTGTGCAGCAAACACATAAATGTAACTCTAAACAAAGCGAATAGTTTTCCTCATTTAGAGGAACTCAGAACAAGTGCTAGATATTGATCGACTTAAGCAAACAACATTCCGGCAACCAGGTTATTTTTTTTTTCCTCTCTTTAATGTAACAGGAAAATTAATCAATTCATTTCTCTTTTTCTTTTAGAACAGAATAATGTCTGAACTTTTCTTGAAAAAGTGATACCAAGAGACAAACAAACATGGGTTGGGATTTATTGTGTGTCTATTTATTTTTACCCTTTTTCTTTTGAATTTTCTAAATCCTTGCAGTTTCTCAGATGTATCATTTAAAATCTGAGATGACTGTATATTTTATGGCCAGTCAAGGAATAAGAAAGAGAGAAAAGAAGAGTTTATATTTCTTACTTTATTTTTTACTTTTGATATAAAAAAATAGAAAAAAACAAGAATGAAGCAGTCCAATTCAAATGCCATTGTAGACATGTCAACTCCTTCCTTCCCATATTTCATTACCATAAAAGTCTGGTTCAACAACAGTTTAAAATCTATTGGCTTACTGACAGACTAATGATCTGCTGCAACAAACAATCCTTCTTTCAAGTGTTAAATCAAATCAACCCATGTCGATTTAAAAGCAGGGAGTTTTTTGGTGCCAAATGTTTTTGTTTTGCTGGTAACTGTTTGACTATACATGTGGGGTTAATCATACCCTTCAAGTTTTTGTTTAGCAGAATAAGAAAGTGTTAACTTGTAAAGGCAGTTCAGAAAGTGTTCAAGGTCATTGTGAATTCTGTCCAGGTATGCTGCCACAACAGTCAAGTTCAACTGTTTCCACAACCTATCAACATCTAAGGCCTATCAAGGGAACACAGTAAAAAAAAAGAAAAATAAAAATATCCACAAAAAAAAGAGGTTATATCAGGGCAAGTGTGCCTATCGTAAAACAACATCGGCAGTGTTATTATATCTGCTGGCTTGATTTCTTCACCCATATGATGTTGTGTCACTTGGGTAGGTTTGTAAGAAATGTGATGTCGGCATTCAATCTAGCTGCATCCTTCCTATGCCATGTTTGCATCGTTTCTGCGTTTGTACAGGTGACTTTCTCAAATCAAAAGCTCTGGGGAGAATCTTCAAGTAGAATATTTTTTTCCACAATGCTATCCATACTTTGAGGGAATGTTAAGAAGATCTACCTCAAATAGCAATTCTGTTTCTACTTTTTTTCCCTTTCATTTGAGGATTGTATCTCCCCATGTAGTCAGCTGTACCTCGCAAGCAAGCGATGTAGGATGGATATTAATTTCTTGCACAAGTAGTCACAAGTGGAGTATCTATATTATTTGATTATTTTCTTTACCTTTTTTTTTTTTCATGTTTCCTAGTCATTGATTGAATAATGTTGTATTTACTTGTAATTAGTAGAGCAAGAGATAGTATGTTACAGCCTGTTCGCATCCATGCTTGACAGGACATAACAACCAGTCACATGGCATGTCATGCTTATCTTACATAGTCAAACTAACAAGAAACAAACAAAAATATATGTAATGTAAGAAATCTTGGTTGAGTTTGTGAGTTGAGTTAAAGAGATAGAGAGTAATTCCATCTTTGCTCTGAGTTATACTCACACAGACAATATCTCAAAAGTCTGTAGTTTAATTGCATGGTAGTTATTAAGAATCACATTATGTATGTATGGTTCATAAGGTTGCATTATCTGTAGGAATATATACATGTAAGATTTTTTAAGTAGTGTTTATTTTAGTGCTTTTTATGATTGATCCAAATGAGATGTATGAGAAAATTGTGCTTTGAACAGCCCATATCCATTCTAGAGAAATGGGCTTGATCAATATATAGCAGTGCCCAGAATGATCTGCTTATATACAGTCAAACTTCAAAGAGAAAATGCAATCAGCTTCATTGTAAATCTAGATGAGCTACTATTTGTCTTTGCACTCTACACGTTTCACTATGGTGCAACTATCTTGCATATCCTCATTGTTGGTACATATTGAAGTTTAATGGAACTTATATAAACATATTTTCTCAGCTGTTCAAAAGATTTCATGAATATATTTCTTTAGGGGAATGGATTAATGATCATTTATGGAATGCATGCAGCTGTGCTGATGCATCCAGACTCTGTACAGTGTTCAAATACTTGTTAAGCATACTATATACATGTAATTGAAAATTTGGAAGAATAATTTTTTTGAATTGAATATTTTGGATTTTTTGTTCTCTCCAATCAAATGTACATTTTTGTAGAATTAGATTTGACATTTGCACCATTTTTACAATTTTTCATTCTTATGCAGTCGGGCAACCTCCACTTGTGACTTCTTGTGTATTGCCGCAGTGAAATTCATTTCACGCTTTATTCATAGAATCGATCTAGCATGTTTATTCGTTTTTCAGTCATCGTGAATTCCAAATAATAACAAGGTATAAGAGCATTTGGTTGATGTGAAACAATGCCTTAATTACATCTTATGAATGTTGAGTTAATGACACAGATATACACTACCTCTACAGTACATAAGCAGGTCATACATAGACAGCCATAGAACTGACCTATATCAATGGAAGAAAGCATGACATTGCAATATCTGCAAATTGCTTCTTGGTGAATAAAACGGGTGTTAGATATATATATTTCCAGTTTGCATGTGCAGATGGTGCTCAAGTCATTCGTTCTTTCATTGATATGGGTCAGTGGCATATAGCATTGAAGCTTCTACAATATTTCTTTACTCAAACACTAATATCAAATTTCAGTCAACCCATATTGTATATTCATTGAATGGATCTTGAATGTGTCTTACAAAATTCTACAAAGAAAGTTTGTGGGTACAATGGGGGTATATGATGTCTGATAGATGCATTGGTTTGACATTCCATCATTCAATACAAAGGCTGGATGTCAGTGTGTATTTTTCTAACCAAATGCTGCTATCACATTGATGTCATTATATCATGTTATCTGTGAAGAAAAAAGAAAAAAGATGTGATATTGTTGCAATGCTCTTGAAAGCTGAAGCTATTGTTATGTTTGTTGTGTTAGGTGACAGCTGTGTTTCACACCATCATAAGATGATATCAGCATATCATGTACACAAGATTCAGAATACTGGTACCACAGAAAAAAAAAAAAACCCATGAAATCATTTTTGTGGTAAACTCGTAAGTGGTATCTATTTGTGTGTTACACAAAGATGGTTCTTTCAGGTTGTTGATGTATATGAAAGAAATCTTTCCTACCTATTATCATATGGGAATACAGTACATACAAGTACAGTTATTGTTTTCTGGTAAGCTAGATCGAGATCTATCCACTGTAAACCTGGACCTGTAAGGATAAGAAACTCATTTCTTGTTGAAACCCTAGGAGTACATTCAGACATGACAAATTCTGGGTTTTGCTTCTGTTACATGTCCAGTTCACAGACTTAAATGTTGTATAATCATAAGAAAAAAGAACATGGTTATCTAGTTAAACATTCTTTTACCGCCCGTTTGCCATTTGTTCATTTACACATTTTTTTTTCTGTTGTTTCCGAAACATTGGAAATAAATTATTCAAGTTAGAAATGCACATCTGCGTACATGTGTGATTTGTTATTATTTGTCAGTGACAGCCAAACTGCATTCCAAAGGTGTTTTTTTTTTCTTGTTTTTTGTTTTTTTTACCAGGAAATGAAAATTTTCATTTTTGAAATTCAAGAAATATAAATGTTTTTCTAACAAGTGGTTAAACTGGTTAAGTGTCCACTCCCTAAATGATTCAAAATCTCTTGTTTATTTTTTTTAAACGTTAATGTTTTATGTAATTGTAAACCTGGATCAAATACATGACTTAACCCTATCCTAGTCCACAAGGCATGACCTCCGTAGCAATCCAAATCATATCTATTCCCAATAAAACAAATCATTGTTTGGATCACATCGCAGTATATTAACCATCCAAATGAACTGTTTTAGGGCTTGAATTAACCAGGGGGGGGGGGGGGGAGGGGGGAGTAGTTGTCAATTTGACTCCCTAAGATTTTTGAGAGGGTTAGGGTTAGGGCTAACCCTAACCCCACTGTCCAATTGCTATGAAATTTAGCTTGAAGATGCTTTGACTCTAGCTATATATTAATAGCATTAAATATACATAGACGTTAGATAATAATGTGATATGCGCTATACAAGAACAGAATATCATTGTTATTATATGCAATGTGAATTTTGATTTCTCAATTATGAGCATAATTAGGAAAACGTGTAAATACTTGAAAAGCATCAGACTGACTTGAAACAAAAACATATAATCATGATAATAGCCCAGGAGCCTATCCCTAAATAGTCAACCCATTTTACATATGAGCGTTGACCATCCATCCCATTCACAAAATGCTTGTCAGACCGAACATATATATCCGCCGGGTATAGCCCCCAGGGGGTCCCAAAGGGGCCCCAAAGTCGGGTTGATTTCACCCCATCTAACATATGCACCAAACTTTGTGAGGAGGAAGTTGTATGACTATACATTACCAAAACACCAAAACTGACAAAATTTTCCGTCGGGATGGATTGTCAGACGGCCCCTAAAAATGGGGAAAATTTTTCCACATAAGGCCCGTGTACCAAATTTTGTCAGAAGGAAGAGCTATGGTCGAGGTACCTAAATGGAGTCATATTAAGCACACAGGTGATCGAATAGATTTTTTATAGAGATCTTATAGGGCTACAGTGACTTCTACAATGAAAAAGAGTATTTTTTTTTCCGGCCTCGCTCGCTCCTCTCGCTCGTTAAACAATTGTTTAATGGTTTTTGAAAGCAAACGAATTGGGCGAGTGAGGTGACAGAACAAATAATTTAGATGTTTCATATCCTCACAATGTAATTTACTGAAGGGGTTACTACTATACATTAAAAAAGAGGGTATTTCCTCGCCCGCTTTGCTCGCTCAGCAAACAATAGACCAGGCACTTGCTAGACAGAGTCAATGGTACCGAGGTGACTAGTAGATATATAATTGAGATATCATATAGGCCTGTAGTGATCCGATAGTGTATTTTGATAACAAAATAACACGTCTTTCATTGCAAATGAAGTTGTATTTTTTTAAAAAATTTATTTCAAATTTATTTTAAATAAATTATTTTTGTAATTTAAAAACAGAGTGGTATCTAGCAAGATGCGTCAGTTTCCCAAATTTAAAAACTCTTCACGTCCCCAAAGACACCTTGTTTCGATATTACTTTTGTTATTGTTAACATGATAGAAATATTACATACACCACACACCATCCACTCGGGGCCCCCCCCCCCCATGCGTTGACCCACGGTACGCCACTGGGCCTACCCCATTTCAAATATGATAAGTGTCACTTTTTACTTCTGATAGCAAGTGCGAGCCTCTTTACCTTTGTCGAATATGATCCTATCCCTATAATGTCCCTTTTCACCAAAGAGCAGTGCGCCATTTTCACCTAGATTATTTTTATCCACTTTTTTTTCTTACATAAAAAGTCATATCTAGCTTCAAATAATCGAATCAGCTTATATAAGAGGTACCTCAGGTACCCATACTTGTTGATACCACCGCAGTGTGAGGAAGGGCCAGGAGCTGGAGTCAATTAAAGCCCATCGCCCTCTTGTATGATCGACTGCGACCCCGATTTCCGAACAGCTTGGCATTTTGCCTTAAATGAACAAGTTCAAACAAGTAAAATTAGCTAATGAACTTCGGAATAATGATAGGAATACTTAGAATCGAAATTTTGGTTAAGTGCAAGCCTTGTGGTTTAAGTAAAGGCCGAATCAGCTTCAAATCGTAACCGATCGCAAAATTCTGTGACATCACTCTGATTCGGAAATTGAATTATTCTTCCAGGGAGGCTCGCTATATAGCCATATTTTTTTCGATTTAGTACCAGAGTATAAACACGACTATTCGAACTTCAAATCATAAGATGTTCAGATCAAATGCTATAACAAATTTTCCAAATCGGATCGCAGATGGATCGTATAGTGTGCGGTGGGCTTATGGGCCGGGCACAATATGCCCCTCCCGTCCATAACATGCAAAAACGTGCCATGTCAGGGCCCTCGATTTTGCCCATGATTTGATT
This sequence comes from Echinometra lucunter, assembly GCA_029962745.1. Classification (NCBI taxonomy): domain Eukaryota; kingdom Metazoa; phylum Echinodermata; class Echinoidea; order Camarodonta; family Echinometridae; genus Echinometra; species Echinometra lucunter. The sequence continues at coordinate 55,563 of CM057167.1, read as the reverse complement.
AGCAAGTTAAGGTCATATTCTCAAAATCATCAGAAAGAGGCACCTCTTTGCAGTATTTCAGAATTAGGGAGGGGGGGGGGGGGGGGGGGGATCTGTACCCATACTCCTGCCGCCTGTGTGTGTAATATTCTTTAAAATGCCATTAAAACCCTATTTCAAAATGACAAAAGAATTTGCCATGATTATCATTGAGATATACTGACTTCTGTGTGATCCTTCCTTCCTGTACTTCTCAGGAAATTTCAAGTCTTCTTCCTTTACTGAATATTCATCCGATGAGAACCGTCATAAAGCATTAAAAGGGGGATTAAAACAAGGGATATCAAAATTCCCCTGCCCTTAAAAGCTCTGTGCTCTCTTCCCCCGGTATGTTGTTTATTCTGATTTTCAAATTCAAATTCAAATTCAAAGAAACATTTATTTTCTTCCACTTGACTGCAGGAGGTTAATCAGCCATTCATCGAAACAATTTGAATTATTCTTCAAGATACTTCTTTTCCCAATAAACTTATACAAAATACAATTCTTAATTTATCAATAAAATCAAAACATTGTACATACATATACCACTTATGATTTCTTTTAAAGAAACTATATGCCTATAGCACGATAATTGATTTTTAGATTAGTTATATGCACGATAAAAGAGTTAATACCTTCTCAAGGACATTTATAAGTGCCGTGCCGATGATCGAACCCACGGTCTCGGCCTAAAAATTCCATAGTACACACAAAACACGCACGCACACACGCCATGCAGGCGAGGGTTCTACGGTGGGGGGGGGGGGGGGGGGCTGAACCCCCTCTCCCCCAATTTTTGTACGATATAAGGGCAATTTTAATTCAAATTCAAATTCATGTTTATTCATTTCCAACAGAAAAAGAAAATACAATGACATTTGCATAGATATAATTATACAAACAACATGAAATTAAGATATATACTTTTTTTTCCCTTCATAAGTAAGCATCCAGTAAATAATTAGAATAAATTAGAATAAATTATTGATTTCTGTGGAAATGGAGGGTTCCACTAAAAGCAACTGCTTGTAGTTTGTGGAACCCTCCCAAAATGAAATTGTTATTTATTTATTTATTAAAGTTTTGTTTAAAATAGAGGGTAGGTACATTCAGTAAAATATACTGCTTTTCAAGTACGCCCTCTAGGACAATACATGAAAACAATACGATAATCGTACATATAAGTGATATACACAAAAAT
>CM057167.1:0-53841 GCA_029962745.1 Echinometra lucunter | reverse complement strand
ATATACACAAAATATAATATTCATAAAGTACACACAATGTGACATGAAATAAAATACGAAAATAACATCAGAATGTTGTAAATTTAGCCTGCGAAGACAGGGAAAACACGAAACAATATCAGAACAGAACAGCACAGCACAAAAGGTAAAACAAACAAACAGACACGAGACGACAAGGAAAGGGAAAACAAGAAAAGAAAAAGGGGGAAAGAAAAGATAGGAGCAGGACGTCAAAGCCGAAAAAAAGAAGTAAATATAATGGTGATTTCAATGAGGTAAAATGGTAAAATTATTCAATTCGAGATGATGAAGACCCAAATGAAAATTTAAGATATTATTTTACCTTAGAGTAGGATTTGAGAAAACATGTTTTAAGTTTTTTCTTGAAAGAATTAAGGGATGGACTATTAATAATTTCTTCACTTAAAGAGTTCCAGAATCTAGGGCCATTATGCATTAATGTTTTCTTAGCTAATAAGGTTCTGAAGAGTGGTAGATGAAACTCGTTGGACCGTCTAGTTGGGTAGTGATGAATTAAACGATTTTGGGGGAACATTGCATCAAATACAATTGTGTGGAAGTGTGTTGCTATTGTATTTATGCATAAATTGCCCTAAGTGAAAAAAGATACAGGTCATTTATTTTTAACTGTCTGCTGTCAACAAATAACGGGTCTGTGTGCGAGAGTAAAGAAGAATGGTGAATTATACGGAGAGATTTCTTTTGTAATAAAAGTAGTCTATCTAATAGAGTTTGGTGGGTATTGCCCCAAACGAGAATGCCATAAATCAAATAAGGTAAAATTAAAGAAGAATAAAGCATCAGTAAGGTTGGTGGTGGAAAATGAAATTTCAGTTTATTTATTATGCCAATATTCCGTGAAATAATTTTACAAGTATTTTCTATGTGGTATTTCCACGAAAGTTTGTTGTCAACGGTTATGCCTAGAAATTTAATGAACGAGACAACTTCTAAAGGGGTATCATCAAACATAACATTCGTGGGCAGTTCGTCTATAGAGTTACTAAATAATCTCATATATTATGAAACAATTGGATGGTTTTCAAACTAATATGCATAATAATATGCGTAGATTGAAATATATGTCTAAAACTACGGTCCCCTTCAAAGAATGCACGTGTATATCGAAAAACTATTATTTAAAATGCTGGGTCTTACACACTGTTTATAGTTTGAAACAGCAACCATGGGCATGTTGAAAACGAAGTTTGAGCGTTCTAGCTGAAATTCTTACAGGTAATATGGTAAATACGATGTGTGGTAAATCGTATCATTGAGATCCATGGTGATTCGATACAAAGTTTGTGACATTTTAAAACTTTTAAAAGATAAATAATGATTTATATATTATATATATATATATATATATATATATATATATATATATATATATATATATACATATATATATATATATATATATTTTTTTTTTTTTTTTTGGGGGGGGGGGTAATATTTTATATTTTTTTTTACTCGTATACAATAAGAAAGTCTCAAATAATCTACCAATTCAATTTTACAGAGCTTTCTCTTCCCTTGATCAGCCTAAAACAAATTTTCTTCTTGGTGACTCCCTGTACATCTGTTTAAAATCCTGATTACAATCTCTAATAAATCTGCTATATTCTGCTTTTGAAACATGTATTTACCATGCTTAGAAACCATTGGCGTAAATCCCGGGTGCTTGGGTGGTATATGCCCCCCCCCCCCCCCGCCCAACACACACACACACACACATAAACTTTATCGAGAGGGCGGATGGCGTGTATACTACACCCCAACTTTTTTACAGAAGAAATAATATTGTAAAAGAGGGGAGGGGGAAGGAGAAAGGAAAAGGACGACTGAAAATAAAGGAAAAACCTGGAAGCGCTCGCTCGCTTCGCTCACTCGCATTTTCAGTATCTTAATCATTGCCTGTTATATTTGCATCTTGTCTCTCTATCCAATGTTTATGATATTCTTCTATGATGAAATGTTAGTTATGTAACTGCAAGGATTCGAGCGGCAAGTTGACCTGAAATAATTTAGATGAATTTACAGGAGATAACGTCCCGTGACCATTATTAGCCTATTCCTGTCATAGGCTACCATCTGTGAGAATGGAAGGTGCCGATAATTGAATTGTACGTTACTTAAGTCACGAGGAGGGAGCAACAATATAATACGCTTGAACCAGTTCTCAGTCAATAAAACGTTCAATTTTTGCTCTCTCATAAAATCTAGAATCAAGATGTATTCGATCAGCATTCAGCAAACACTCTTATTCTAGCAGCAGTTGCCCAATTATCATAATATTTTTGCAACGAGGTGTCTGACTATCCTCAAATTCTGCAGGGAGGTGTATTATATTTTGTATATTTTTTTCTCGTTCGCTGCGCTCACTCACAATAATAGCTAGATAAAGAATTATTTGGGAAGGCAAATGAATTGAGCGTGCAAGGGAGGTGACCGAATATATTTGAGATATTTTATAGGCCCGTGGTGGGTTTGATTTTGTGCCTGTGGCTATGTCGTTGATCATGTAGATAGACTCAGGGAGTGGTTTTTCTCACTCGCTTCTCTCGCTCTTTAAGAACAGGGGGGTTTTGAACAGCAAACAATTTAAACCATATAAACCATTTAAATGTGTTACTCTAGACCCTAGAGTGTATTTTGATGACAAAACAAGACTTGTTTTATTCAAATTCAAATTCAAATTTATTTTCCACATTTCCATAAAAACAACAAAATATAACATGTCAAACAAATGCATCCAAAAGGTCATAGAAAAATTCAAGAATATTGTAAAAGAGAATATGAAACAATAATACATGTATAAAAATGTTGTGGGATCAAAAGAAGTTAATCAAAACTTAATAGATTGACAAAAGTAAAGAAAGTGATGTAGGCCTACGCAGAAAGTATAAAAACCAAAAACATATCACAAGCCTTATATATTTTGAATATACAAATAATAATAATAAACAAAGTGGGTGTTCAGTTTATTCTTAAAGGTGTTAAGCGATTTGCCCTATCTAATTTCAGGTGGTAAATTATTCCAAAATATGGGTCCTTTATTTGTATTTAACTATTGTCCGAGAAAAAGAGGTGCGGCCGTAATAAACTCGGAAGTCGTACTTATTTCTAGTATTGTATTGATGGGTATGTAAGTTTAAAGAAAACATATTACTGAACCATCTTGGTAAAAGGTTTCTATCAAATGAAAACATGAAAATTCCCAAATTATATTCATACGAGGCATTTATAGGAAGAATGTTAAGACTACGAAAAAGAGACTTAGTATGGGCCAAGAAGGGAGAATTAGTTATTATATTATAGCAAGAAGTCACTTTTGGCTCGCTCGCTCGCAAATTAAAATATTAGTAGATGTGTTTCGGGGTGCGTGAGGGCGGGTTAGGGGGTGTACACAATAAAAACGCTTTATACAACTTGGTTTAATATGAACTGATCAGGTATTGTTTAAAAGTTTAAACAACTGTTCAAAGTTTTAAACTGCAATGTTCAATTTTTAATATTTATTATTAAATAATTGAACATTGCTGTTTAACTTTTTAAACACTTGTTTAAACTTTTAAACAATACCTGATCAGTTCATACAGTAAACTAGGTTGTATAAAATTTAATCAGGTTGTTTAATTTTGTTTTTACTGTGTATATACTCCTGCATGAGCAAGTAATTTCGGCAATGTATATTTCGATCATCCCCCACTCCTCAAAACAGATTTACGCCGGTGTTAGAAACACATGTGTATTTTTAAAAAGTCCCTACGGGGGGGGGGGGGGGGGATTATCCCCTTCCCACTGCTCAGTCGCGTCGCTCCCTCGCTTATATATCCTCCAAGCCCCCAGTAGTCCCTCCAAGTCCAAATCGTTTGCTCTAGAGTTTTTCTGATAAACCCAGTTTTGCTTAAGAAAAACTCTGTTTTTTCAGATTTATCATGATAAGTTTTGTTTTTCTGTAGAAAAAACAGAGTTTATCTAAGAAAAACAGAGTTTATTTGAGAAAAACCGAGTTTATCTGAGAAAAACAAGTTTATCGACTTTTTATACAAACGGCTTGCCATATACGTGTTTGTGGCTTGAATGGTTTGTCATAGACGTACGTGTGTCGGACGACTCGGATCGGACGATCGAGCCTGCCTGGGTCATTTGGGACCAATATATCGAACCATTTTGCTCATAACTAAACAAAAGTCTCTTTTGAGTCTTCAATTTAAGGTACGTTGAAAATGCTGTCTTTGCTAGTAATTCAGGCATTCTCGTGAAAATAAACTAATCGTACCAACTAGTATCAGACTGGCTATGTGAGTAATTAACGTTAGTTCATAATTACCGGTATTATCTGTCTGTCCTACATGTCAGTGCATGTGAGTAGTTCATAATAACCATAGCATTATCTGTCCTACATGTGAGCAGTTCATAATAACCATAGCATTATCTGTCCTACATGCATGACATGTGAGTAGTTCAAAATAATTATCTGTCTTACATGTGTAGTTGGCAAACCTGGAGAATAGAGGACCGGAACGCGCGCACATATTCATTTGTGTGCAAAACAAATGCAGCCGGTGCAGGTGGCAGCGGCGGATCGAGTCGGCGGCGAGGGGGACGATCTGCACAAATTCATGGGTGAAACATTTGTGAGTTTGGGAACATTTCTGGCAGAAATCAAAATGATTTTCACCACATAATCACACATTTGAAAGCCGAGAGGACATTGTAATATATTAAAACATAATTACCTGATTAAAACATATTTTAAAGTCATTTTGAACTTGATTATGGACTTGTCACATACCCTGACTTTCGGCTGTCTCTGCATGCCGATCTCTGCACAGTACGAATGGCATGCACGCGCGTTCCGGTCCCCTATTCTCTGGGTTTGCCGAGTAGTTCATAATAACCATAGCATTATCTGTCCTACATGTGAGTATTTCATAATAACCATAGCATTATCTGTCCTACATGTGAGTAGGCCTAGTTCATAATAACCATAGCATTATCTGTCCTACATGCTCATCTGCACCACAGATGCATGCCGGTGATTGTCGAAGTCCCCAACGGTACATATTAGCGTTGAATCTTCCAACCCCAGTTCGCAGCCGGTTGAGTGTAAGCCAATTCCTCCGAGATAGCTGAGAGCCAGCCAGAGCTTTGACACCAAGGGGAACAGTGAACTGCCGTGGGCTAACCGTCCCTTCCCAGCTCTTTTCCCACTCTTGGATTAGGTTGAAGTCTGATCTGCTGCATGTCTGGAGAAAGGTCGACGCGATTGAAGGCGTTGGCGACCTAGATCATGGGATTCTGTCGTTATTTTGTGTAGGGGATGATCATCATCAGCAAGGGATTTGTTTGTCAGCTTGTCTGTCAGACTCTCTCAGCATAGCCTTGGTGGCGCAATTCCTGCAAGGACTGGGAGGAGATCTATGGGTGTAGGGCGGAGACATCCAGTGATGAGTCGCATGGTGTCATTAAGTGCACAGTCCAGCTTTCTGGTGTGGATATTCCTGCACCATGCTTGTGCAGCATATTCAGCAGTGCTGAAAACCAAAGCAAGTGCTCCTATGCGAAGGGTGGATATTGATGCACCCCATGATGTACCAGCTAAGCGACGCAACAAGTTGTTCCGTGCTGAGACTTTCGCACGTAGGGCTTCAAGGTGCTGTTTGTAGGTCAGCTGTCTGTCAAGTTTCACTCCAAGGTATGTTGGGTGAGGATTGTTTGGTGGGGGGGTGTCCCATTATGGAGAACAGTCAGCTGTCGATTTGCTTCCTTGGTGTTGAGATGAAAGGCGGTTACAGTAGTTTTGGCAATGCTCAGCTTCAGTCTCCACATCTTGAGGTAATCTGCAATGAGCTCCATGTCAGCAGTAAGCACATTCTCTACTTTGCTCCAGTTCCTATCTGTATACAGCAGTGCCAAATCATCTGCATAGCCATACTGTCACGAAGCTGTGCAAGGTATGTCACTTATGTAGATATTGAAGAGCAAGAGAGACAGAACTGAGCCCTGAGGCACCCCATTCCGTAGGCGACGCAGTTGGCTAGTTTGTCCATCGCTAGTCTTGGTTATGAAGCTGCAGTTCGCAAGGATTGTGGCAAGAAACCGCACTAGGTGACGGTCAGGGATGGTACGGAGAAGCTTTAGCACCAAGCCATGATGCCACACTGTGTCATAAGTCGCAGTGAAGTCCACTAGAACAGCACCTGCCTTGTTGCCTTTTTCAAAGCTCTCTTCTATATCATTAGATAGCTTGACAATCTGATGGATAGTACATCGACCATGACGGAAGCCGGCTTGCTCATCCGGGAGTTGGGGATCAACCACTGGGTTGAGTCGGGCCAAGAGGAGCCTTTCGAGAAGCTTGAATGGCACGCATAGGAGTGAAATTGGCCTGTAGCTCTTAGGATTATCAGCAGGCTTGTTGGGTTTCAGGAGGGCAACAACGGTAGATTTCCTCCAGATCTTCGGGATATGCAGCCCAGTGAGGCAGGTTGAGTAAAGTTCACGGAGCCATTCTAGGCTCTTGGGACCGCAGTGCTTTAGAAATTCTGGGGGGATGTTGTCTGGACCCTGAGCTTTCCCACATTTCAGTTGGGAGACATCCAATGCGAGCTCAGCAGATGTGAAGGGTTTGGAGAGGAAACCATCTACGCCTGGGGCATTCCAAAGTCTGGAAGTTTCCTGTTTGACAATCCGGGCGTGGCCTTTGTCTGCATTCTTGAAGTTTCCATTGGCAAGCAGCTGCTGGGCAATGGAGTTTGCTGTAACAGGGCAGTGCTTCGGATGGGAGCTGCGGCCAGTGAGGCGATTAAGGGTCATCCAAGCCATCCTGCTAGAATGGGTGAAATTGATACCTTGGACTGTCTCTTCCCAACGTTCCCTCCGCTTCTTATCTAGACAGTTTGTCAGCTCTGTGGCCAAGGAGGCTCTCTCTTCATCACTGGCAGCATGTGTAAATGCATCATAACATTTATCACACTCTTCATCCCCAGTAGGGATGTAGCGGCGACGATATCCACGAGGAACAGCACGTTTGGCCGATTCAATGAGAAGTTTGCAAAAGGCTGAATAGGCTCTGTCCAGATTCCTGGGGGCAGGAAGAGGGAGGGTGTCTGTCCCAGTTTCAACCAATTCCCTGAACTGATTCCAGTTGGCCTTCCTGAAGTTCCACCTCTTCACAGGTCTGGAAGAGATTGGTTCCACAGGGTTATCTGGGATGATAAGTGATGGTCTGTGCTGTGACTTGGGGAAAGGGTCCAAAACTGAACAGTGTGGGGAAGGTCCATTCAGGTTCACAAAGGCCAGATCAGGATTGGAAGTTGTGTTCCATCGGCCAGAGTGGAAGCTGTTGGGCTCTTTCGAGTCATACAGAAGGTGGATGCCAGAGGCTGAGGCCCAGTCTTCGAGAGCAGAACCATCTGGAATAGTCGTGTGGTAACCCCATGTCGTGCTCTGGCAGTTGAAATCTCCAGCATACATGCTGGGTTGATCAAAGGATGGGATGGAGTCTACTAGTAGCCTGGTAGGGGGTGGCTTGTAGACATTGATTACAGTCACACCTTCCACCTGAGTTGCTGTCCATTCCAGGTCAGAATCAGGGGCAGAGGCTGCTACTGCTTTCCACTTTGCAGAGTTTCTCACGAAGGTGGCAATCCCATTGATGTCGCTTTCAGTGTGGGCTGCTAAGGAGTACCCAGGGATCTTGAGGTGAGAGCTGTCACTCATATGGGTCTCTTGCAACAGGACAACACTGACTTTGTAGGTCTGCAACAAGTCAGCTGCAGCAGGGAGATACCAGCCCGTACGGCATCCGTAGGTGCCCGCCCTGATGAGGGCACATGCTCCGGGTTGGTTCTAGGCTGTTGTGGCTGACGATCCATTTGTATAGACGAGTGGTAAGAAGGTTGATTGATGAAAATACTACTACTAACTCTAGTTGTTGTCGTTCGCCTGACTTCCGTCAGTTGACAGGGTTCACCACGAGAAGGTCGACAACTTGAACCCCATGTGAGTAGTTCAAAATAACCATAGCATTATCTGTCCTACATGTGAGTAGTTCATAATAACCATAGCATTATCTGTCCTACATGTGAGTAGTTCATAATAACCATAGCATTATCTGTCCTACATGTGAGCAGTGCAAAATAACCATAGCATTATCTGTCCTACATGTATGAGTAGTTCATAATAGAATTGCTCTTCCTTTGTTTCCAGAAACTTGTCCTTCACTTCTTCTGTGATTTGATTTTATATCATTGCTTTCCTATCATATGTAATGAATTGTAATTTTACTGATGGCAATATCTGAAATATTGAATTCTATGCATTATCAGTGCATACATTCATCTATTTCAAATACAGAGAAAGACAATTTTTTAAAGGGAATTTATGATAGAGAAATGACAATATTTGATAATATTCTCTTAATGTTTTTATGTAGAGTCATGTCTGACAAGAAGAATCGAGGAGGACCATACAAGACTACACCAGCGACTGATCTATCAAGATGGCGTCTCACTAATGTTAATGGTCGACAGACATGGCATTACTTTCCAGAGGGAGAAGACCCTGGCCGTCCTCAAAATTTTGTAGAAAAGTTTTCCCTTGGACTCGACTTTGTAAGACGTTTTTTAAAAATTTGTTTCTTTTCTCTTTTCTCACAAGAACTGAAAAATTGTTTGTATATATTTGTCGTTTTCTCAATAAGCTTACGTGAATCTGTGATAGGAAATTCCTTGTATTAACCCATTAGCTACTGGAACTGGATGGCCCCTGTATGGGAATGAAAGAATTCAGCAGCGAATGGGTTAAGTGATATCATTCAGTGGAAATCTCATAATATTTCATTGCAATGTTCATTATTCATTTACCGGTGTAATGTTTGTTGAGATGATTTCCACAACAGTCTTAGGGACCTTAATATCATCATTCTGATCTAAAGTTGAAGCATAATCAAAAGTTTTAAATGACAATGGAACTGTAATTTTTTTTGAGAGAGAAAGATTGATTGTGTCGTACATTATAATTTCAAATTATATTTTTGTAAATTTCAAGAAACTCTGGTGTTGGAAGCATATTAATTCTCTAAAAATCTTTTCCAAGAAACCCTAACCCTAACCCCATAACCAAAACATGGTAAATTTGTGTATGTGTGCCTGAATGATGCACCTTAACTGAATAGTGAAATAAGTGAAGAATTTGTGCAAGAAGATCTTTGTCATGAAATTTTGATGAATTCTTGAATATCATTGTTTCATCATTCCTAGCAAGAGAAGCAATAAGTATGCTCTCTTTTAAAAGCAGACATTAAATGATATCAATTAATTCTGAAATCTCTGAAGCATTTTAGGCAACAACAATATAAAGAAGAATTTGTGCTAGAAGATCCTTGCACAACAACTGTGGGCAGTTAAAATGATTTACATGCAAGATGAGGTTTAAGTAATAAAGTAATCTTGTATATTCCTGTTTGATATGTAGGATGATGTTAGTCGAAATGGACACTCTTTGTATATTCCTGTTTGAAATGTAGGACGATGTTGCCCCACCACTACCTAGACCTAGAACCGCCAAAGAAGCTGCAAAGAATGGGATGAAGTTTTATTCTAAGCTACAAACAGAAGATGGTCATTGGGCAGGAGATTATGGAGGTCCACTCTTTCTTCTTCCAGGTAAAATACTTCAAAGAATTACATATCTGCCAACTGTTTTATTAAATAGGAATATTCCTATTTTTTGGAAAAGCCAATTGAAATTTTAACCTGTGTGTTCCTATTTTTGTACAAATTTATCTGTAATATTGTATAGGAAATTTAGGAATGTTCCTATTTTTCAGAAATTCTTAATAATTTGTCCCTATTTCTTGGCTGTCTGGGTTGACAGGTATGTAATTGGCATTTGGTCCAAGGGGATTCGGTACAAAAGTAGTTCAGTTAGTTTTTGGCTGAGTTTAGTTACTCAACCAATTTTGTTATTTAGGTGCAGTCAGTTTATCCTAAGTCTAATTTAGCTAGCAAAACTAAAGCCAGTTACTTTTAGTGCCTTTATAGACTCTGGTTTCCATATACATGGCATTGGAAGCTGTATATGAATGTTTATAGGTTTGATTTTAGATTGTCTAGTATGTTATACCTCAAATCCATTCTCATATCCTCTTCACCCATTGCCTTGTCTAGATGGGAATTGAGTGAGTCTTTATAGCAAGTGGGAATGCAAGAATTTTTAGTAGTCAACTAAAAATTTCAACTGGGAAATTAAACAGGGTCTTCTTGTTACACTGCTTTTTGTAAAACATTTGTTTGCTTTAATGTAATTGGGTTACATTTTACTGATGATGATAAATATCACAAGATTTTCAATTAAAGGTCTAGGTACACCACAATATGTTACATGGACATGTATGTGCTGCACATCATACACATAAAATAGCAGGCATATAGTGTACCTGTAATTAAAAGATTCATTCTTGTTATTATCAGTCAAGACCCAGGCCTAGGGCTAAGCCCTTTTAACAGTGGCGAATCCAGGGGGATGGTGGTGAATCGACCATGGCCCCCTTTTTTGGTGGACCCTTTTTTTTTTTTTTTTTAAATTTATCCCTGCACAGACATTTACCATGCCCCCTTTTTGTCTCGCCCACCGGAGGTGAAGGCGAGACTTAGGGATCCAAATGGCGTCCGTCCTTCACAAATGTTAAAGTTTACTTGCAAGACTCTCTTATGACATATACATGTAACTTGGCAACTGTCCAATTGCAACCAAACTTGGGAGGTAGATGCACTAGGGGTACCATCATGTTGCGGTGCTGTCCGAGGTCACATGGTGAGGTCAAAGGTCATTTGAGGTCACATTGTTAAAGTTTACCTGCAAGACTCTCTTATGATACATAACTTGGCAACTGTTGGTCCAATGGCAACCAAATTTGGGTGATAGATGCACTAGGGGTAACATCATGTTATGGTGCTGTTGGAGGTCACATGGTGAGGGCAAAGGTCATTTGAGGTCAAATGTTAAAGTTTACCTGCAAGACTCTCTTATGACAAAAGACTTTGCAACTGTTGCTCCCTTTTCAACTAAACTTGGGTCATAGATGTACTTGGGGGACCTTCATGTTATAGTGGTATCAGAGGTCACATGGTAATGTCAAAGGTCATTTTATTTCAAACATTAAAGTTTACCTGCAGAACTCTCTTATGACACATAACTTGGCACATGTTGCTGCAATAGCAACCAAATTTGGGTGATAGATGCACTAGGGGTACATTCATGCTATTGTGCTGTCAGATCATATGGTAAGGTTAAAGGTCATTTTAGGTCAAACATTAAAGTTTACCTGCAAGACTTTCTTGTGACATCAAACTTGGTTAGGGATGTACTTGGGGAAACTTTCGTGTTATTTAGTCACGGGTGGGCAAGACACAATCTTGCTATTGGCTTGTTGGTTATGGAGGAGTTTTTTTTTTGTTTATCCCCGATTGGTCACTGTGCCTGTGCAGGCTTCAGCCAGTTTTGAAAAATCCTGGATCCGCTGCCGTTTAGTGAATAGAATAAATGGAATGTTTTCAAATGGGAAACAAAGGAGGTGGAAAATAACATGTTGATTAGGTCTATATGTGAGAGAAGATTTTTCTCTGTAATCTGCTTCCAATGTTTGTCCCTTGTTCTTCAGGTCTGATCATTGTATGTTACATAACGGGTGTGGTGCTTCCTGATGCGTTCAAGAAAGAGATGGTGCGTTACCTACGATCAGTACAGTGCCCTGATGGTGGCTGGGGCTTGTAAGTTTTTTTTTGAAAAACTTTAACTTCTAAACAAGGGGAGGATGGGGGGCAGAATTGGCCACGGGCCCCTCTTTTGAAGGCAAGGACCACTTTTTTTTTGCTTATCAGCAAATTTTGGAGATAAGATATGCACCTGAAAAAGCTGAGGACCTTTTTTATTTGCATGTCAACAAATTTTTCAGGTTAAACAGACACCTGAAAATGGGGATTGGCCCCCGCTTTATAAAAATTCTGGAGATACCCAGCCAATATTTTGTGCATTGTACATGAAATCCTCCAATAATCTATGCCTAAACTGTTATAAATTGTCAAGCAGTTGAGTTAGCAATTAGAAACTGATACATTGTGCAAAGCACATGGCACTTTCATAACTGACTGATTTTTACATTTCAGTTACATCTTTAACACCCTTTTAGAGACTGCCCACTACCAGTGGATGTCTTGGCCCTCCCTTAAGCCCACTACACACTATGGGATCCGTCTGTGACCTGATTTTCGAACAAATGGCATTTTGCATTAAATATGACAGTTTTAACAAGTAAAATTATCTTATTTGAAGTTCAGAATAATGTTAGGAATACTAAAATCGAAACTTTGTTTTAAGCTTTTTGGTTGGAGTAAAGGTGAAATCATCTTCAAATCTTAGTATATCGCAAGATTGCTATGACGTCACTTTGATTCGGGATTGAATTTGCTTTTATTCCTACAGGGAGGCTTGCAGTAGCCCGGAGTTTCGCTTTTAGTATTCAAAGGCACGAGTATTCGGAACTTTGATCATAAAGATTTTACATGTTTAAATGTTCATATCAAATGCTATAACAATTTTTTTCAAAATCAGATTGCAGACAGATCCTATAGTGTGCGGTGGGCTTTAGGAAGAGTTGCAATACATTTTATTGGATCTTGGTAAACTTTGAATAAATATGAATGGCAACCCTGTTTATAAGAAATATTCAATATCTGCTTTCCAATTCATTGGAGGACCTGTGATCAGTTTGGATTAGATGTCTTATGTTATGTGATGAAGCCCTAGTGTAATGGCTGATTTGTTGTATTTTGAATATATAAGGGGAAGTAAAGGAACATTGTTTTCTAATTATCATGAACTTCAGCCATCATCTGATTTCTAGAACAAATGATTCAACAATAAGTGCATAGCTTGATACTAGTTGGTCAGTCTTGTTATTACTCTTCACTATCCTATTCATTGTAACAATTATGCACCATTGTATTTTTGTAATATGGTATATTGAAAAATTGGCATAATGAATAGTGGATGGACGGAACTTTGGTGGGATGAATTGAACTTTCTGGTCATTTAGTGATTATGTACGGTGTGATTTAACATTTTATTTTGAATCAATAGGCACATTGAGGATCATGCTACAGTGTTTGGCACAGCGATGAACTACCTGACAATGAGACTACTTGGTGTTTCAAAGGATGATAATGATCTTAAGAGAGCAAGGAAACTTCTCATAGAGATGGGTAAGCATACCAATTTTAGTTAATGAAAGAAACTTATTGTAGACTTCGAGCTAGGCTAGTGCACTAGCGTATGGCTCTGAATTAATAGAAGACATCTATTCTAGTTCTGTGGGCTAGTGCTGACCTGGTTCAAGATCATTCCCAAGTAGTAATATCCTGGAGTATTACAAAGAAATATTAGGAGTAATTACACAAAAAAGTCATTTGGGAAGTATTTTTGTGTCCCTAACTTCAGTACTGTATATAGAATCATTGATTTTGGAAATTTCTGATCATGAAGTAATAACCAGTATTCCCAGGGTGTTCTTGACCTATTCTCAAAAATTTAAATCCATGAAATACACTGTAGTTTTAGTATTAAAGCCCTCAAAATCTCTTTGTCACATTTCTTCACTTTTAGCTGTTCAGTAGCAAGATGGAAGCAAAACTGAGATGCCATAAAGTTTTCTTCTCATGTTGAATACTAATCAAATAAGAGGAGAAAAATGTATTTGATCTCATGTCAGTGATATAAAAACACACAGTGCCAGCACACGTGTCAAACCAATGAAAGTTCTGTTTATGTGACATGCGTGACGAAGTGCACATTATGTTGTGATCATTTTGAGGGGAAGTGGTAGGGGTGCAGGGTTCGGTCCCAGCATGTAGCCACTGTATTGCATTCATTTCAGATACTTACATGAAGATTCATCAGAAATCATGAATTTGATGTCACATGATCTTACATGTATCTTCGTATGCAAGGCGGACAATGCGAGACTATATTTAATCAATGAGTTTCAAGAGCTGGAGTCCCAACTGGCAACAAATTTTTAAGCAGCTGCCCCTTTCTAAGGATGCACAAAAGAATGTAAAGGTGCGCTGTTGCCATTGATCCCGAAGTTGGATGCTGCCAACTTCATGGGAAAACTTGAGTAGCGATTTCTGTGGGAAATGAAATATCAGGAATATTTTACGTTTTATTTGAATAAAGAAAGTGACAATTGAGCACATGAGCAGTTTTAAGTTATATAAAAAAGTTTGAATTTGACAATCCTAATACTCTTTCGATTACTTCCGACAAATAAAAAATAAAAGATGCAATTGTTCAAGTATAGTTATTTATGTTATATGTCAGATTAGTGGGTAGGTGCAGGCAGTCAAGTATAGTTATTGATGTTATATGTCAGATTAGTGGGTAGGTGCAGGCAGTCAAGTATAGTTATTGATGTTATATGTCAGATTAGTGGGTAGGTGCAGGCAGTCAAGTATAGTTATTGATGTTATATGTCAGATTAGTGGGTAGGTGCAGGCAGTCAAGTATAGTTATTGATGTTATATGTCAGATTAGTGGGTAGGTGCAGGCAGTCAAGTATAGTTATTGATGTTATATGTCAGATTAGTGGGTAGGTGCAGGCAGTCAAGTATAGTTATTTATGTTATATGTCAGATTAGTGGGTAGGTGCAGGCAGTCAAGTATAGTTATTGATGTTATATGTCAGATTAGTGGGTAGGTGCAGGCAGTCAAGTATAGTTATTTATGTTATATGTCAGATTAGTGGGTAGGTGCAGGCAGTCAAGTATAGTTATTGATGTTATATGTCAGATAAGTGGGTAGGTGCAGGCAGTCAAGTATAGTTATTGATGTTATATGTCAGATTAGTGGGTAGGTGGAGGCAGTCAAGTATAGTTATTGATGTTATATGTCAGATTAGTGGGTAGGTGCAGGCAGTCAAGTATAGTTATTGATGTTATATGTCAGATTAGTGGGTAGGTGCAGGCAGTCAAGTATAGTTATTGATGTTATATGTCAGATTAGTGGGTAGGTGCAGGCAGTCAAGTATAGTTATTTATGTTATATGTCAGATTAGTGGGTAGGTGCAGGCAGTCAAGTATAGTTATTTATGTTATATGTCAGATTAGTGGGTAGGTGCAGGCAGTCAAGTAATTTTTATTAATATTGCAGGAAATTTTGCACCATTTCTTTTCCCTTGCATCCTGTAAAGGTAAGTACTGTGTACTGCTCGTATTATTAGATGAGTGGTAGTGAAATTGAATTATCATTACAAAAGCATGTTTCCCTTTGGAAATGGCCGGTAATTTTGCAGCCGGGCAGGGAAACTTTTGTCTTCGTATCTGCAAGGAAGATCCAGTTAAACACATGCCTGACATATTTTTTCCTTGCAGCATCGAACATGCTTCAAAGGGATTGAGTTAGATGTGACTCCAGCTCTTGAAACTTCTTGATTTAATCAGTTTCATGTCAGTTTTCCTTTTGCCACCAAAACTGTAAACGAGCTTCAGGCATCTTTTTTGTCTGGGCTGTACAGCTTGTACTCTAAACACAGAATCGATAAATTAGTAAAGTAAAAAGTAAAGGTAAAAAGACCCTTCTCAGTCATTAATTCTGAGAAATGAAATAAATTTATTTTCACATAAAAACTAACAGAAGAGTCATATTTTGTTTTAATAATCACTGATTCTTTTTATGGCAGGTGGTGCAGAGAGCATTCCATCTTGGGGAAAATTCTGGCTTTGCGTTCTCAATCTTTACAAATGGGAAGGCATGCACTGTCTGTTCCCAGAAATATGGTGAGGAAAAAAAAAAAAGAAGTTAGTTTGGTATTGAAAGGTGAAATATGAATGTTTGTAGGATGACATGAAATTTTGATGATGTTCTTGTTCAGTTATTATGGGCAGTGGCGGATCCAGGAATTTGAAATAGGGGTGGCGCCAGCGGCGAGGGAGGGTGTGGGAAGGGGGTATCCTCCCTCTCACGATAAGGATTTTTTTCAAGATATCATGTGCGAAAGTCGCATTTTAAGACTGGACAGGAAAGCGGAGGGAGAGTTGGGTCTGCATAATTCATTCATTCATTTATTTATTTATTCATTTCATTTTGTAAAAACAATAGAATCATATACAGGGAAATCCCGATATAACGAGCTCGGCTATAACGAGGTAACGGCTATAACGAGGGTTTTGTCACGGTCCCAAATTTACTTACGTGTAAGTCTATGGCGGCATGAACCTGTTATAACGAGATCGGCTATAACGAGATATCGGCTATAACGAGCTAAATCCTAAACCCCTTAAACAAAGAAATACAATGATAATCATTCCCGTTATAACGAGCAAGCAAATTTCACTGCAGCTTTATCAACAAAACCCCCCGCTAAAATCATTCAGCAGAGATAACGGCACCGCTACTGGCACAAACAAGTCCCAGCTCGCTCAACTGGGCGGCCGATGCACGCAGATTACGAGTTTTTATTTGTAGTATAGTACAGTGCGTAACTTTTTTTTTCATATCGCAGAACAGGCAACCTCGATGGTGCGATGAACTTTCATGTTATCGGTAATTTTGGCGTCTGAAATTAGTAGTTCAAACACATTTTCTAATATTATCCAGAATATTATCAGCTAGATCAGAGAATGATATTATTATCAATGTCTCTGTAGCTGCAAAATGAGTTCATAAGTAGCGGCAGCAGACCTCTGTACATTCATGTATGTACATGTAGTCCCATACATACACTTTTTTGTTTGTTCTGATATAACGAGGTAACGGCTATAACGAGGAAAACCCTTCGGTCCCGACGACCTCGTTATACCGAGTTTCCCCTGTATACATATGCTGTATACGCCAATATTTTCGCGTACAGATATTTTCGCGAATCACAGGCTCATAGACATTTTCGCGAGTTGTTAATTTCGCGAGCGCAAGAGCAGGACTTGCAGTAAACTTATCTGTACATGAAAGAGCCAGATAGGCAGATCTGGAGGATTTGTTTTTTTATTATTTTTTTTGCCTATACCATCACACTCGTAGCTTGCGATAAACAAAAAAAGCCGTCATAAACCCCTGATATCTTCATTTATAGCGCGTTTTCGGAGACTCTCTTTCTTATCACCCCCACTAAAGCCCACACGCTTTGGAAAAATGGCACCGATTCCGCATTTTTGGTAGCAGAATTGGGCTTCTTACAGGGGTTTTGGAGGTGACCATGTACGGAGCTAACTTGTGTGAGTGACAATTTCTCTGTGTGTTATTATATGCTACACACGGAGCTCCTGCTGCACTTTCCGCATGCACTTGCATGGCAATGGCAACAATGTGCCGATGATGCCGAGAGGTAAAGCAAATTTACGTGCGGATATTTTCGCGTGTCGTTAAATTCGCGATAGGTGAGTGATTTGCGAAATTCGCGAAAATAAAACCACCGCGAAAATTTCAGCTCATACAGTATACAATCATATAACATAAACATGCATATAAAATATAACAATTCTCAAAATGAAATGGGAAACTCAAATGAAAAGCCTGGAATGGCTTGTAAAACAAAGTTTCCCTTCAGATAAATAATGAAAAGTTTGGGAGCAGATCAAAAGAATATCAAATGATACAAAGGCAGAAGCAAAACAACTGAGAAAACGACAAAAACAGCTCATAAAAACGATATCAAAATCTAGGGTAAATAGATATGTTAAAAAAAAAAGGAAAAATGAAAGGGAAATGGAAAGGGAAATAATGCCTGTAATACACTCGTGGATTGTGAAATAAACAGCTCCTGAACTTTCCTAAAACTGTTAGCCTCGGTACCACTCTAAATTCATGCTTTATCACAAGTAAAATCTTGAAGTAAGGGGTGGGGCATTTCTGCAATAAAATGTATGTTACTATTTTAAAAAATCATGAAAAGCCCGCATCATATTCAAGGTGAGGCAAAGAGTAAAAAAACAAAAAAACAAAAAAAAAAACAATCACACTACAGAAAAATTATAGAGGGAGTGCGCGCCCTTGGCACCCCTGCCTGGATCCGCCACTGATGGGCGAGGAGCTACAATTGAAATCATTTTAATACTGCTGACCAAATTCTTGTACACCATCCTCTCTATAACCCCATTTATGCATGGAGACTTTGCATCTTCCATTGGCTTTCCTAAGCTGATTCAGGCATGGCCAAGTGGACCACACCTTTCTTGAGCCTGGTGGTAGTGAGTCATTGGGGTTTATCAGGATGATGAAGGTCATGATGAAGGTCATGATGAAAGGAAATCTGCTCAGTCTCACTTGTTTATCCTGCCCTGTCTGGAATGGCACCTACATGGATATGACATATGATTGTATATAGGAGAATAGTGCTCAAATACAAAGAAATTTAATATGGGTACTGCATTGATATTGTATGTACTTCTTGTTATGATGTTACTGTGTGCAGTAAACTTTCATGTTACCGCTTTCAAATTTTAGTACATATGCATTTCAAATTGGAAATGAATGAAAAAAAAAATGGAGTATGCACAATCTGTACACTATGATATTGCCTCATGTTGTAAAAGGGGTCTGTAAAGCTGCTTGCAAGATAAAATTTGTAGTTTGTATTTGCTCTCCTACTTTTCAGGTTGTTTCCCAAGTGGATTCCTGCTCATCCATCTACTATTTGGTGCCATTGTCGTCAAGTCTATCTTCCCATGGGATTTTTCTATGGGACCAAGTTTCAGGCCAAAGAAGACCAGCTAATACGAGAACTCAGAAAGGTATCAATGTCTTCTCCTGTCCTCTCTCTTTTTCTATACTTCTCAGTTACTTTCTGTTATCTTTTATATGTCCCCCAGGAAGAGAGACCCAGGAAATATTTCATACAATATCCTCGGTGTCTCCCTTAAAGGATCTAAACAGATCAAGTACCTTGGCATTAGAATTGAGAACAACCTGCGTTGGAACAGTCAGACTTATCAAGCAACAACAAAAGCAACTGGTGTTCCAAACTTTCTCAGACGTAATTTTCATCATTGTTCGACCTCTGTTAAGGAAAGGCTGTGCCTTACCCTTGTTCGACCTCATCTAGATTACGCTATTGCCGCTTGGGATCCCTATACAAATAAAAACATTTCCTCCATTGAAAAAGTCCAAAGGCAGGCAGCTCACTTCGTTACAAACACATATGAGAGAGAAGCAAGTGTTAAACAGCTTCTACGCTCCCTGAAATGGATTTCACTTAAAGACAGACAAGAAGCACATCGCTTATCCAGTTTTTATAAAATGCTACATAATGAACTTGACATAAATCACTCCAGTTACATCAGGCCTAAACCAGAAAGAAATAGACGTGGTCACTCAATGCAGTTTGAGGTGCCAACAACTAAACTGGATGTATATAGGGACTCGTTTTTTCCTTGCACTGTCAGCGCTTGGAATAATATTCCCCCAAGCATAGTTTTCCAGTCTGATTCAACTAAATTTAGGATGGCTGTCCTAAACCACTGTTCCACAACTTAAGTCCACCCTCCGCCGTCAACTCCAGTTTAAACTCCATCTGGGGTATTTTGGAGGTTATCTACCAAGTACCAAGTACCAAGTACCCCTGCTCTCTGTCTGTCTGTCTGTCTGTTCAATTCCATAAATTCCCTCTTTCATGCTCATACATGCACCAACTAAGTCAATTAGTCTACCTCATCAGTTGCATGTTATTTGAGAATTTATTTTAACTCCAATATCTCTTTATAGAAGTAATATTTGAAGCTCATATTTTGAATATAGTATAGTAGGAAAATGACTTTTGGTGATTGGTACATTTTCACTTTCAATGTCTGTTGTGTCAAATGTTTCTTCTTTTCCCTTTCTACCACCCACTTTGCTCTTCCCTTTCTCCTAGGTGCAAATAGTGTGTCTTCTAACTATCAGTGGATTATGATTATATGTTTTTTTTTTTCCTGTTAAGTCCTTTATTTGACTTTTCTTCTTGGGTTGTTTTTAAATGTGTGAGAGAATATCATTGTTTATAAGACTGAGTGATTGCTAACTCATGATTGATTTCCCTCTTGATAGGAATTGTTCAAAGCAGACTTCTCCAGCATTCACTGGCCATCCCAGCGAGATAACATTTCTAAGTTTGACCTTTATACACCACATAGTTGGTTGTACAACATTGCGATGGGTAAGTAAAGGTTATTATAAGTGTTGTCTCATTCTAATTTACCCAAGTATTGCATGCACAACAGTGTGTAAAGTGTAGCATCCCAGTAGATGTACATGTTGTGACAATGTGCAATTACAACATTGCTAGCCTACTGTTTCTATTAATAATTGATGAGAAATGTTTAGTATCATATAGAGGTACGAAGGGAAAAATATTAATTTGTCAGTAATCTAGCATTAACTCAGTTTTTTACTGTTTCTATTAATAATTGATGAGAAATGTTTAGTACTTAGTATCATATAGAGGTACCAAGGGAAAAATATTAATTTGTCAGTAATCTAGCATTAACTCAATTTTTTATACTTCTGATACAGTTAAAGATTATTTTTATTGAGCCACTGATGTGGAGCGAGCCTAAGGGATCCTCAGCAGCATCGGTCTGTCCATTTGTCTTCCATTCGTCCGACCATGCACATAAAACTTGAATAATTTTGCGACCATTTGCCATTTGTAACCAAACTTGGATGGTAGATGCTTTATAGGGACCTCAATGTAATTTGGGAATCAGAGGTCAAGTATGTTGGTCATGTATGTTGGTCAAATGTTAACATTTACCTGTAAGATTCTACTAGGGTTGGTAACTTTTGAACCATAAGCCCATTTGTAAACTTGGATGGTAGATGGCTTACAGGGATCTCAGTGTTATTTGGGGTCAAAGGTCACATATATAGGTCAAAGGTCAAATGAGGTCATATGTTACAATTTACCTGCAAGAATGATTGCACATGAATGTGGCGAGACACATTGTGCCGAGACACATTGTGCCTATTGCCTTGTTTTTACATGACATATTTCTTGTTTTGTTTAGATTGTTTATGATTTAAGGTAATGAAGCAGAAGATTTTTTAGTAGTTGTGATTGTTTTAAAGATATGCATTTTATGTATCCATCCAACAATGCCCCTGTCCTAATTGAACATGGAACACAATGTTATACAGGGGCTGCTAGGGCTGACAAGTTTCTCTTTTAACACTTTCCATTGGTCTATAATAATAATAATAATAATAATAATAATAATAATAGTGGGTTCTTGTATAGCGCTCATGTCCATCAGAATTGACGCTCCTGGCACTCCACTGTTATTACCCTGGCCTTAGCAAGGCAGCCATTAAGGCGCTCTAGCATTTCAAGGAAATTCATCCTACCGGGTACCCATTTACTACTGGGTTGAGAGTGGCAATTGTAGATTAATGTCTTGCCAAAAGACATTGGTGCCATAGTGGGACTTGAACCGCCAACCTTGTGATCTACAGTCTGGCGACGTATCCACTAGACCACGACATCTCTATTCCCAGTTAGTAATATTCCAACATTCAACATCAGGAGAATACATTGAAAAATATTGCATAGTTATTTGCAAATGTGAAGTACATGTACCAAACTAGAAATACTTTCATATTTGTAAATTCGTTTTGTCATCATAAAACACACTTGCTGTCTTGTAAACAGAATTTTCTCCTGTTGGGTTGTTTCTTATTGAACAATATCTTTTTCTTAATTGTGAGGCCAAATGCATAAAGACTTTTCTGTTGTTTGTTCTTTAACAGCCATCTTGGATTTGTATGAGAGGTTTCACTCCAGTTGGTTAAGACAGAAGGCATTAGATCATTGTTATGAACACATCAAAGCTGATGATGCATTCACCAAGGGAATTAGTATTGGCCCAGTAAGTACAAATATCCTTAACACAAAGATTTACTGTTGGAAAAAAAAAAGAAGAATTTAAATTGAAACTGTTTACCTGTCAACAAAAGACATTTTGCTCTGTAAAAACCAACTATTACAATTTTAATGTAATCATTATCATTTTCCATTGTGGATTCTGCATTACCAATTTGCATCACAGAATTACGATTTTCTGATTTTCTGAATGTTGAAATATTTAAAAAAGCTGAACAAAGGCTATGACTGCTGATTTCTTGATTTTTAGGTTGTTTTTTTTTTGGATGGACCTGCTTCTGAGCACTCAACTTCTTAAAACAAATTCCTCAAATAGGGTGGATAGCCCTTTTATCAGAAGTTGATATTGAAAGGGGTCCACAGACATTAGAACAATTACAAATCAAAGTTTACAAATCAAAGTTTACAAATCAAAGTTTACAAATCGAAGTTTACAAATCAAAGTTTACAAATCAAAGTTTACAAATCAAAGATTACAAATCAAAGATTACAGGAATGAAACTGAACATAGGATTTGTACATATACTTTAGGCCCCACATGCTTTGGAAAAATGGTGCTGATTCTACATTATTTATGCCAAAATTTGGGTGTTTAGATGAATTTTTGGAGGTGACTTCTGGACTGATTGTTGTGCGTGATAAGTTTTATGTGTCTAATGATGTGATTTGTGTGTGGTGTGGCAGTAGAATTTTCTGGCATGTGATATAGTGATAAATGTTGAGTCATAGCGGGGTCATATGATGGGCACCTTACTCTACTGATCAGAGGAATTCGGGCTTTTAGGTATCATTTGAGGGATCAAATAAGTGTGGAAAATTACTTTGAAAGTAAAGGAAAAGAGGCCTTCATATAGTTCTTCAATACAAAATGTTGCTACTGTCGGAGAGCAACGCCCCACCCTCTCCCCAGTCGGAAGCTCCACTCCCCCACACTATCTATCAAAAAATAGAATGAAAATTTTTTATCCTCGAAGGTTGGCAGGTATGTACTAAATTCAAAATATGAGCTTCAAATATTACTTCCATAGAAAGACATTGATTACTCTCAGTGAATGTATTTATGACTTGTGAGTAACATAATCAGTGGGTGTGTACACGCATGCGTGAATAAAGGCGTTAATGGAATCCACACATTGTGGTGTTATGTAACTTATTCCTCATTTTCTTCGAACTCTTTAACCGTTAATGCCTAGAATGCTGGGTAATGTTGTTTTTTTTTATATGTAATATTTTTTCAGGTAATTGGTACATTTTAAGAATAGAATGTTACTGAGTATATGAACAAGAATTTCTGTGGAAGTATCATTTTCCTTGTTATTATCAGGTCTGTGTAGGATTTAACTCAAGGTACTGAACTATCTGTTTTTGTTGTTAGATCTCTAAAGTGATTCAGATGTTGGTAAGATGGCATGTCGATGGACCGGACTCTGAAGCTTTCAAGATGCACAAAGATCGAATAGCAGACTACTTATGGTAATGCATTATCTCAGATAGAATAGCAGACTACTTATGGTAATGCATTATCTCAGATAGAATAGCAGACTACTTATGGTAATGCATTATCTCAGATATATAAACATCTCTCATTAACAAGGTGGGGAGGGGGGAGGAAGTGAGGAAGGGGGAAAGAAAAGAGAAGGAAGACGAGACATAAGGAAAGATGGAAGAAAAGAACAGAGGGAGGGGGGATCGAAGGGAGGGAAGGGAGGGGAAGTGTTCAGAAAAGCACAGAGAAAGAGAGAGTGAGAGAGAGAGAGAGAGAGAGAGAGAGTGAGAGAGAGAGAGAAAGGGAGAGGGAGGAGAGGATGGGGAGAGGGACGAGATGCAGAAAAAGTTTAAAGTTTGAATATAAAAAATTTTGAAAAGAATTTTCATAAAGGTTTTTCTTTAAATAAAAGAAATAATCGTGATAGGTATCATGTAGGTATCTATATTTTTGATAAAAGAAATTATATTTATGCAAATTTAACAAGCAAAAATGGCATAGTCTGAGGCTGGTTCAGAACTGAACGTACTCTGTTTTCAATTTGAAACTTCGGTGTAATGTAAGGAATTGTTCATAATGTTTCTTTGTTATTCTTGCCTTTTAGGATTGGCCTGGATGGTATGAAAATGCAGGTAGGTATTAATAATATCCCTAGATCTAAGGAGTGTTTTGCAGGGTAGGCTTGCTGTATATGGGAATTTTTAAATGTGATGTGTGACTTTGAAATCCAAAGTTGCAGTGTGAGGTTTAAGTATATATGGTCTTCAGAAAGTGAATAAAGAAAATAATGATATATATATACACACGCACACACCCACGCACACACAGTGCATCCCTGAAAAAAACATAACCAAGATTTATTGATGTTTAATCATCTATTAATCACAGTTATGATTAATAAATGTTACATATTTGTAAAGATTAGATCCTTTTCTTTCATTAGGTACTACTCATATGATACATAATTCAGCATGAGTGAACAAAGACAATATGAAGCAGGGCTTCCAAAAAGTCGTTTGCACAATGATATCTGAATTTTTAAGAGATAATCACATTTCTAAAAAGTTTGTTTCTGCCCTTTCATCTCAATCAGGAAAAATGAGCCAGGGAGGACAGAGATATGTTGAAATACAATAAACAGTCTGTTGCATTCATATAATCAGTCCCAGGACAACCTCTTTCATGAGTTTACTGGTGTTGAGAAGAAGCGGAGGAGTAGTGACGGGTATTACTCTAAAAGTACATGTACGAAGCAACTCTCAAATTAATTTTTTGTTCCACGGGGCTCTTTTTCCAAAACCCTAATAAAAACGATCCCCCGTCAGCTTTCTCACGGAGGCTCTTTTTGTGATGACGGGGGCTCTTTTTTGCATGTTTTTTTAGTTCATCTTACCCCCCGGAAAACACTTTATTAGCCTTTTAATTCAATGTTTAGCTAATGTTTTGTACCACTTGACTTAAAATTAGGTTTCCCTGAGTTTTCTTCTTATTATTATGTGATCCAACATTTTATGTACCGTATTGTATTATGTAGGCCTGGCACGAGTAGTGATTTTACTACTTGAGGCGAGTAGACAAAAATGCTCGGTCACGAAGTACAAGATCGTACGTATTTGAGTTCTATTTTGGAACAGAATTAACTCAATTTCACAATTGAAGTTATGTTGCCTGGTGCTGACATTTTTGTAATCAACCATGAAAATTTGACGGGGGCGATTTTTTAAATTCATATTTTAAAAATCGTCCTCGTTAACTTTCTGACGGAGGCTTTTTTTAAAGTCATGGGGGTGAATCGCCCCCCGCCCCCTTGTATTTTGAGCGCTGGTACGAAGTATAAAGTAACTCGATGTATGAAGTCCAAAGATACCCGATATACAAAGTACAAGTTCCCTGATGTACTAAATCATTGAGAGACCAGGGTAATTGAGAAATATTGATAAATTGTTTCTCTATTTCCAAGCCTAAACTGCTCTGTAGTATATGGATTTCTTTTAAATTGACAAACATGATTCTTTAGCTCTAATGTTAGTTATTTTAACAAAGAATAGGAGCAGTAGATGTTTATTGTCACCATCAACTATGAATAATTTTTCATTTTCCAGGTGGGGCAACCCTTTTCAAATGCATTCAGCATGTTTAGAATAAACTCATACAGTTGATATCTTGCATGAAATAGAGAATGGAATTTCTTTTGTTTATTTATTTACAGGGAACCAATGGATCTCAGCTATGGGATACAGCATTTGTAATACAAGCATTCTTAGAAGCTGGAGGAGAGCATGAGTTTCAAGATACCCTAATCAAGGCTCATGACTTCTTAAAGAACACACAGATACCTGACAACCCTCCAAACTATCAAAAATACTACCGTCAAATGAACAAGGTATGTTCATTGGTGTCCTTGAAAGTTTGATATATTAGTACAATTAGTTGTTCTGCAAATTAACTTTCATGTGATGATATTGATGATGGTGGCTTTTTGGAAACTGCTGTTGTCTTCCTATGAGGGGCACTCATGGTAATTTTAACAGCTGTAAAATGTCAGACAAATTTCATGGCAAGATATAACAGCTTATTCCCTCTTGGGAGACAAAGTGTGATTGAGAGCATGGTCAGACAGTGACAGTCTTGATGATCACCAACTTGCTGCAGATAATTTTCTCTAACTAGAGGATTTATAATATTAGGCATTTCAAGTTTAAAATGTTTGAAGTCAATAAATATCCTATGAATATATTGCTATTGAAAACTCCATTTCCCAATTCCTAGGGTGGTTATCCATTTTCAACTAAAGACTGTGGATGGATTGTATCAGATTGTACTGCAGAAGGTCTCAAGTCCGCAATGCTGCTTGAAGAGAAGTGTCCTTTTATCACTCATCATATAGGCAAAGAGAGACACTGCCAAGCAGTTGATGTGGTGAGTGTATTGGGGATAGTTTCAAGAAGTTGCTAGTGGCATTCCTTGTCTAGATATTGTAGTTTTCTTAATTTACTATAAAATAACGCCTTTTTTCTTTTCATCCAAGAGGCTACAATGGTGTAGGTAGAATGGGAGTAATATTCATGTTCAGTTATACTATGAAACCTATTGCTTTAAAAGAATATAAATTTCAAGATGATACTGGTAGTTAATAATTCAAATTAATGCATGCTTAAGGAAAATTACCAAAGCTGGGGTTATTTGCTGGTATTGATTACCAAAGCTGTGGTTTTCTACTGGTATTGATTACCAAACCTGTGGTTATCTACTGGTATTGATTACCAGACCTGTGGTTATCAATGATTTCAAGACCTGTGGTTATCAACTGGTATTGATTACTAAAAGTGTGTATATACCGGTATTGATTCCCAGACCTGTGGTCATCTACTGGTAATGATTCCAAACATGTGGTTATCTATTGATATTGATTACCAAACGTGGGGTTATCTACTGGTATTGATTACCGAATGTGTGGTTATCTACTGGTATTGATTATCAAACCTGTGGTTATCTACTGGTATTGATTACCAAACCTGTGGTTATCTACTGGTATTGATTACCATACCTGTGTTTATCTACTGGTATTGATTACCAAACCTTTGGTTATCTACTGGTATTGATTACCAAACCAGTGGTTATCTACTGGTATTGATTACCAAACCTGTGGTTATCTACTGGTATTGATTACCAAACCAGTGGTTATCTACTGGTATTGATTACCAAACCTGTGGTTAACTACTGGTATTGATATTTGATAAGCACACCTTGGGTTTCCACAATAGTTGCTTGGAATGGTCAACCTAGATTATAATTGCAATGATGCCCTAGCATCATTGCATTGTTTTTGTTTGCATTCTGAATTCCTATTCTTCTTCTTCTGATGATGATGACCTAAATCCCATTCATTTAACACATGCTTTTTGTACCCTCTCTTTAGGTCATTTCCTCATGTCCATTTCATTTCAAATTTCATAGGCATATTCATAGCCACCTCTTCTTGTGCACCTGACTCTTCATTTTTCGAAATCACTCATGCATGACTATCCAGGCGCCGTTTTGTCCATTTTCAGTCCATTTTCATGCCTTTCTCTCTTCCTCCTTATCTCCATCATACTTCATGCTACAGGCTTCTAAGAAGATGCTCTAGATAGTCTAAGAGTTGTTCTTTTATACGCATCCAAAATATACCCTTCAAAATATCATCTTCATTTTCATAATCCAAATCAGAAATTGCCTCAATTCAAAAATATGAAATGTCATAGAATGCTGAGTCATAAAAACAAAAAAGTAGTATAGCTTTGCTGTTTTAATTCCTTTTAAACTCATATTTGCCGGGTATGTTTAGATTATAATTCCACACATTTATGCCAATTTTTACGCATCAGTGATAACGCATCATAGAAATAGCCCTCTAAAGTTTTGAAAGTGCTTGTCTTTCCATGGCCGTCATTCCGTCATGCATGGATAAACCCGTACCCTTTTCTGGATTTAAGCAATTCAAGAGATGCATTTTCTGGGCAATTGAAAAAATATGGACCTCATCACTGAGGAAATTGGCCGAAATGGCTGTCCTATATCAAGATACTAAAGAAAATGGAGGAACAACTCCAACTTGCTATCAATTCTCGAATCTTGTAGCTAGGCATTTGGGACTTGGCAGGTTTTGTATAAATGTATTTAACTACTGTCTGCCAGGTTTGGTAAAAACAGCTGACGTCAGCATGAAATTATTGTGAAAAACCCTCATTTTCCAATGCCTTACAATACGGCGCCTTAATTTCTTGTATTACACTACTCGCCATTATAAATAGTCCCAAAATGACCGCAATGAAATTCTCTTTTCATAGATTCCAAATAAAACCCATGTTGTCACAGAAAATTTCAAGTAAACTCCAATAGAGAGCCGGGTAGAATACAGATTCGACACAGTTTCCGCCAAAAAGTTGTACACTATATCTGTGGCAGAAATCGGTAACCCGTAAATGACCCACTAATTGTTGAGCAGTCATGTTTGAAAGTGGCAAGCACATTCTTGATGGTCAAATACAGGTCATGTCGAAGCCGGATTTTCAAATTTTGCCTTTATTTAACTATAAAACATTATTTTCACTTGCTTAACATCAAAGATCATAACTTCTTTATTTACATTATCTGCAATTGAGAGTAGTCTCAAAATGACCGCAATAAAATTGTCTTTCATTGATACCAAACACGGCATATTATACATATAGTGCATGCTCTGGAGTTGAATATACCGAAATTGCATCCATAATGCACATTTTATGGTATATTTGACAACAATGAGCACGTACTATGCGTTATATAAGATGGTAAACTTCTTGTGGGATCGGAGCTCACCAAACTATAAACATTGCAACATCCTTTGATAAAGTACAACAAATTCCGTATTATCGATAATTTGTAAGTTATCGATACATTTACCTATGGGATTTTGTACACAAATTAGCATGCTATGTAACGCGTTATATACCACGGTGTTGGCCGTATAATGAATTATGCAATGACATCTGACCAATCAGAAACCTTATTTTAAGTAAGGTCAAAGGTCATGGAGATCATTATGTACATAGAAATGGTTTGTTCTGGCAATAGCTTAAGAACCATTTGATGGATCACTTCAAACTTGGCTCGTGTATGCATATGGGAGGGACAATGATCTGATTAGATTTTGGGGTCTCAAGGCCAAAGGTCAAAGGTCATAGAGGTTATAATATACATAGAAATTGTTTGTTCTCGCGATAACTCGATAACCATTTGACGGATCAACTTCAAACTTGGCTCATGTATGCATAATGATCTAATTAGATTTTGGGGTCTGAAGGTCAAAGGTTAAAGGTCATAGAAGTCATTATGTACATAGAAATGGTTCTCGCGATAACTCAAAAACCATTTGATGGATCAACTTCAAACTTGGCTCATGTATGCATATGTAAGGGACAATGATCTGATTAGAGTTTGGGGTCTTAAGGTCAAAGGTCATGGAAGTCATTATATACATGAAAATTGCTTGTTCTTGCGATAACCCTGTGACGGTTCAACTTCAAACTTGGCTTATGTATGCATATGGAAGGGGCAATGATCTCATTAGATTTGGGGGTCACAAGGTCAAAGGTCAAGGTTAATGATGTCATTGTATAAATGGAAATAAAAAAAATCAACATGAATGTGCCATATATTTCCGATCTGGCAATGGCGGAGGCATAAATTTCGACCGCGCGCGGTCAAGGATTCATCTAGTTTTAGTTTTAGTTGATTGATAGGAGTAATCCTGATTTTTATGCTGTTTTTTTGTTGTTGTATAAATTGGTTGTTATGTGTTACCCTGACGTGTATTTTTTTTTTTATAGTTCTATTTGATTGATAGGCGTAATCCTGATTTGTATGCTGTTTTTTTTTGTTTGTTTCAGTTGACTGATATGTATAACCCTAATATTTATTTTGTTGTTTGTTTTAGTTGATTGATATGCATAACCCTGATTTGTATTTTGTTTGTTTTAGTTGATTGACATGCGTAACCCTGATGGTGGGTTTGCTACCTATGAGACGACTAGAGGAGGATATATCCTAGAGAAACTCAATCCATCAGAAGTCTTTGGTAAGGATCTCTGATATACAATAAATTATCGTCTGTTGTAAAAGTGACACGCCATCAGGCTAGCTTTGAAAAACTGAAGTTTTGCATTTGTAAGCCCAATTCACTCATACACACAGTCATTTCGTCCAACATGTCAATTTGGTGTATACTGTTAAATTTTGGAATGCAGGAGATTGGCCAAATCTATATTCATTTCGGCTGGAAATAACAGCAATGCAGGAGAAAGTTAGAACTGAGCAGGCCATATCCACGCGGATCACATGAGTCTTTTAGCAGTGTGAAAACAGTGACAAGAGCAAGCTTATTTGGTTAATATAGCACTTCATGCTTAACAATGTCTGCACTCTGTGATGCACACAACCTAACAAATAAAGTGTATGTTACATTGCACAGTGAGCAGTAATGTATACTGCTGTTGAAGACACCAATGTACAACTTATAGTATCTATCCAAAAGGTAATGATGAGCCATAATGTATGATTGGGAAAACAGGATAGAAATAGAATTACTTTGAAATTAATCAAAATTAATTCTAATATGTATATGTAATTTCTATTTTTATAATGAAAATGAACATTCACTGGAACCTTAGTAATGAGAGTTCTATCATATTTTCAGGAATAGATTTTATGACATTTCCCTTTACTAAATTAACCAACATTACAGTACATATGCAATAAAGTCAAAATGAAATTACCCAGAATATAGTATAAAATTAAACTGCAGATATGAAAGAAATGTAAAGTGCAACAAACAACAACAATAAAAACAGCCTGAAATATAAAACTTTGTGATGGATTGGAATAAGGGGTCAAGATATTACAGATAGATCTGAACAAGATTTTGATTTGGAATTGATGTAGATCAACACTGGATGAATATAAATTCTTGGCTGTTTTCAAATAAGTGCCTCTTTCCTGTTTTGATTTTGATTTTGTCTTTTTTTTTTTTCACCATTGTAGTTTACTATTTTGTTAATCTCAATACCATATAGGTGATATCATGATAGACTACACATACGTAGAGTGCACCGTTGCTGTTCTTCTTGCCCTTAATCATTTCCATACCCAGTATCCAGAGTATAGGACAGATGAGATCAGGTAAAACTTGTATTTGTTTGGTTGAAACCCATCATCATTTTATCATTATAGTAATATGGTTGCTGTTGTAGTTTGTGCTATTTATTTTACTTATATGCTTGGGAGAAGAATTACATACCAAATCAATGTAGCTGTCAGGCCTCCTGCATTAATGAATTGAGATGTGCACCTTCTTTCTTATTATTTTCAAATGTGCTAATGAGGTAGGGCAAAATTCCCATCTTGTATGCTGTCTGATTATACCCTCTTAATGTACTCATATTAAATGAAAGTTCTGTTGAAAAGATTCTTCACCTGTATTCTAGTTGTTTATCTGTTATGACATACAATGTATTAGTCAGTTGAATGTATAATAGTTGTTATAGTTGTTATGACATACAATGTATTAGTCAGTTGAATGTATAATGTTGAAAATATCTGATTGTAATTACAGATCTGTTATGGACCAAGCTCTAGATTATATTAAAGGAATGCAGCAACCAGATGGATCATGGGAAGGGTAATGGTTGTTATATCTCTATTAAGTGATTGACCATGCAGTACTACTTGGTATAATGACAACACTTGTTGTCATCATGTAGTCTCTGTATTATTAAAGCTAAATGTATATAATCTTCATTAAGTAGAATAAATCAGTTTGATTGAGGAAAATGGCTGAAATTAACGACAAGTTTAGAGTCATGAGTAAGAAAGGTATCTATTTATTATTTTCTGAGATTACTTATACTGTGAAGGCTAATTTTCTTTTGCAGTCATTTGTAACTATGATAGGGAGAAAGGTTTTTGTGAATTTTTTTTTTTTTTTTTTCATGATCAACATAACAGGCTACCGCCTTACCGGTATTTACAACATATATATTTATATATATATACCCATATATATATATATATATATATATATATATATATATATATATTTGTTCAGATATGCTTTGCCAGCTCATTTTCTCATTCTGTTGAAAATTTGTGACCTCAGAAAAAAAATGATAGTTTGATAAAAATATTGCCCTGATATTAACAGCTAGTGATGGACTCTGCATCATCACTGAATAACAGAAGAACTTTGCAGAAAGATATTTTTACTATTAAATGCACTGTATCAAGTGTTGAATTCACGTTAATTGATTTCCTTTCAGATCCTGGGGTGTTTGTTTCACATATGCTGCCTGGTTTGGTCTGGAGGGGTTTGGCTGTATGGGACTCAGATATGACAAGGAGTAAGAACATTTTATATACTTTTAGTTTTTATCAATAGTGGTGCTGATGCTGATGTAGTGTGATATGAAATACTTTTAGCTATAGTGGTTCTGATGCTGATGTAGTGTGATGTGGTATTATTTAATGGGATTGTACAGTTTTCTGTTTAATTTGCATGTTCTACCATCTGTATGAATGTGTACAGCATTTCAGAGACATCTCTTCAATGTATTATCGCCTAAAACAGCATGGTCCTGCAGAGAGAGAGAGAGGGAGAGAGAGAGAGAGAGAGGGAGAGAGAGAGGAGAGAGAGAGAGAGAGAGAGAGAGAGAGAGAGAGAGAGAGAAGGTGTTTTTTGATTGATTGCATAGCAAGAGCTACTTCCTAACTTAAAATTACTCATGAAGTGAACTTATTCAGCAATGATGGAATTGAGACTAATCTGTTCTTGATGTTTTGATCTCCTCCTGGCCTTGGTTTTGTGACTGCTAGTCTCATTTTCAGCACTACTCTTCAGGGATCCCATATTGATATTTTGATAAATGTTACCACCTTGTGTTATTGTAGACCTGAAAATGAAAGCCCTTTAAACTGCATTTCTATCAAAGTTAATAGAAGAATTAAGATTAAACAAATATCTTTATCATCACATTTTATTCTCTTAGTCTGGCTAGCAGTGAGGTGAAGAAAGCATGTCAGTTCTTGGTTTCTAAGCAGATGGAAGACGGAGGATGGGGAGAGAAGTTTGAGTCCTGTGAAGAGCGACGCTATATTCAGTGTGAAACTTCACAAGTTATCAACACATGCTGGGCCTTGTTAGGACTTATGGCAGTCAGGTATGCTAGTAGTTTGACACATGGGCATCAATGAGGGGGGGGGGGGGGGGGTTGACAGGGGGACATTCCCAAGTCTTTAGGGATGGTGGACAATTTTAAGCTGATGACCTTCTTTTTGCTTGTTTGGTGATTTTGGTCCATGCCCCCCTTCAAACCTGAGGACTTTGTTTTTTCTGAGAGTGTCCCCCCCCCCTTCCCCCCAAATATGAAAAGGTTTGATGCTCCTGGTCTGAAATATAAATACTGTATTATGCTGGAACTTGTTGCAGTCTAGTAGGGCCCTGTTGCATAAAAAGTTACCATTATAATGGTAACTCTTCATTCAATGGTAACTACCATGGTAATGCTCAACAGCCAATCAAATTTAAGGTTTCCTTGAAAGTTACCATTTATGGCAAAGTTACTATCAATAGTAAGTTTTATGCAACAAGGCCCAGTGGACTCATTAAGTCTTACATGCTCTGCCTTGCAGGGAATACAAAGTAGACTGACAAGCTCACTAAGACTAATGGCCCTATGAACCCTCAGAAATGTTGTTGAATGGCCCTTGAGACTAACTTGTTGGTCTGCTTGGCTGTTCATCCCAAGGTAATGTAATATGTATGATCTTGTTTTGATTTAGGTACCCAGACCGTAAAGTGATAGATCATGGCATTCAGCTCATCGTGTCCAGACAATGTAATATGTATGATCTTGTTTTGATTTAGGTACCCAGACCGTACAGTGATGGATTGTGGCATTCAGCTCATCATGTCCAGGCAATGTAATATGTATGATCTTGTTTTGATTTAGGTACCCAGACCGTACAGTGATAGATCGTGGTATTCAGCTCATCATGTCCAGGCAATGTAATATGCATGATCTTGTTTTGATTTAGGTACCAAGACCGTACAGTGATAGATCGTGGCATTCAGCTCATCATGTCCAGGCAATGTAATATGTATGATCTTGTTTTGATTTAGGTACCCAGACTGTACAGTGATAGATCGTGGCATACAGCTCATCATGTCCAGGCAATGTAATATGTATGATCTTGTTTTGATTTAGGTACCCAGACTGTACAGTGATGGATTGTGGCATTCAGCTCATCATGTCCAGGCAATGTAATATGTATGATCTTGTTTTGATTTAGGTACCCAGAGTGTACAGTGATGGATCGTGGCATTCAGCTCATCGTGTCCAGACAATGTAATATGTATGATCTTGTTTTGATTTAGGTATCCAGACCGTACAGTGATAGATCGTGGTATTCAGCTCATCATGTCCAGGCAATGTAATATGTATGATCTTGTTTTGATTTAGGTACCCAGACCGTACAGTGATAGATCGTGGCATTCAGCTCATAGTGTCCAGACAATGTAATATGTATGATCTTGTTTTGATTTAGGTATCCAGACCGTACAGTGATAGATCGTGGTATTCAGCTCATCATGTCCAGACAGTGTGAGAATGGAGACTGGCCTCAGGTAGGAATTATATCTCTCTTGATATCTGTTCATATGATGACAGTAGGAGAGGTGGTTAAAGATGTTCTGTTGTCTGCTATTGGTATACAATCATTTGCAAAACGGTGTTATTTTTGCATGATAAAATTTTCGCGCTGAGCAGCCCAAGAACATTTTTTGTGAGTTCTTAAATTCACACTGCCCAATCACTCACCTGCAAAAGTGGAAGATTTGATTTGATATTTCATTGCATATAAAAAATCATGCTAATTCACACTTGCTGAAAAAAGCATAAAATCTGCAAAAATTGATGTACTGCAAATATTTCTGCATTCACAGTACGACTCTCTTATCAGTCATCTTCATGCCATTCATCTAGATTTATAAAAACAAGAAGTAAAAAAAAAAAAATCTGAAATGCTTGAGGTGAGAATAATGAGCAAATATGTTTTGACCAAGATAGCCAACAAACAAACGTTAAGATTTTTAAAGAAAATCATGTACCTACATAACTTCAGTCCTAATGACAAGGCATTCAAATGAAGGACCATGACAAATTTGGTACAGTGGAAACTCGGTATAAAGAGATCTGATATAACAATATTCCTGATATAACAAGGTAAATTTCAGGTCCCAGCTCTTTATATTTTATTGTTTTTTAATCTTGATATAACGAGATTCCTGCTATAACAAGGTAATTTTGATGGTCCCAAGGACCTCGTTATACCGAGTTTCCACTGTTGTACAAATATTTCTGAAGATGCATAGATTTTATGATTTATGGTGAGTGCACTTTTTCTGTGGAATAGGATAGCCCAAGTGTTAAGTAAAGTTTTAGCCCCAAATGTATGTTAATAGTTGATGACTAAATCCTGCATTCAAACTCTGCTAAATATTTTTGAATTTCTTTTAGGAGAATATCATGGGAGTGTTCAACAAATCCTGTGCTATTAGCTACACCAGCTATCGTAATGTGTTTCCTATCTGGACCTTGGGACGTTACTCCAAGTTGTATCCTACTGAAAGCTCTACTCCTTCAGAAGAAAAGTCGGACAGTAATGGTTCAGATTGGGAAAAGCTGTAATGATCTTATGAGTTTGGAATAGACCTTGCTCTTCACCTATCAATGAAAATTTGATTGTTGATAGTTTGTCGTTCCTTCAAAGCTAGGTGTAACTGTGATTATGGTAGATGCATTGTAACTTGTAAGTTTTGACAGAATACATCCCTATTATCATTCTACTGTATCCATTTTACATTGTATGACTGATGTTCATGCCATAAGGTAATACAGTATGCTTTGCCGTTAACTTGTTATTTTCAAAATTCTAGAAAAGGAATAAAATCAAACTTAATGCATTTTTTGAGCTACAAAAGAGAAATTTAAAGACTTCTTTGCAAAAGTAATGCAAAGTGGTAGCTGCAATAACATTATGTAGTGATTTAGATGGGATACTGAAATTGGTGGTTGCAACAACTTCATGTGATGATTTAAATTGGGCACTAATAATTGGTTGCTGAAATTACTTTATGCCATGTGTTAGATGGGGTACTGTTGCAACCCAGGCATCATTGTGCTTTTAGTGAATAAAGATGACCAAGAAGAGTAAACAGTGAAAGTTTGAGCTAAATCGGACAATCTTTTCAAGAGTTACGAATTTTGAAGGTTTCAGTAAATCTCTATTATGGGGATCCTTGTGTTGGCAACTTTGCCAGCATCTGTGATGTCATCGTGGACAACTCTCAATTCATTTTGTACCTAATTTTCCAAAAAATTGATTTATACGAAATTTCAAGTCAAGAATCCACATAATTCTTCCCAAAATTCTTGCAGAATTGATATAGCCACGTCATACTCAAACAATAAATCAATAGCATTTTTATTTTTTTTGCAAATAGAGAAAATGTTAAATTCTGTGTACAAAATGAATGGAGAGTTGTCCACGATGACATCACAGATGCTTGCAAAGTTGCCAATTCAAGGATCAGATAATAAGGATTTACTTAAACTTTCAAACTTCATAACTCTTGAGCAGATTGTCTGATTTTGCTCAAAATTTCACTGTTTACTCTTCTTGTTCTTCTCCATTCACTGGAAGCACTCTGATATCTGCGTTGCATTCTCCTTTAAATGGTAGCTGACATAACTTTTTGTGACGATTTAGATGGGGGTACTCATAATAATACCAATAAAACAAGACACAATTTAGGAACTTGTTTAGGAAATTGGTTTGAAAGGGGCACTACAGTGTATACATCACCAACCTGCCCTGAAGCATTAGTATGAGATTTCATGAATAATTCACGTTTGTGAATGCATTAGTACATATATGCACCAATTGCATAAAATCATTGTGACTTAACAGAGTGCAGTGCATATCACTATTGCACAAGCCACAATTTTTTTTAAACATCACTTTATTGAGTCAGAATTTTCACTTTGAGCTTGCACAACAAACAAGAAAAAACAAAGGCCCAGGTCATTTCCAAATTACTGGGAAATGCAGGGCATTGAAAAATAAGACAAAATATTGTTAGTCGAAAATTATGTTTATAAATGTAATGTATAACATAATGTGAAGAAAGTAGAGATAGCACTGTATTGATAATTCATGTAATAGCTACAGCCGAAGTGGTAAAGATGGATACATGAGATTATGTCAATTAATGAAACAAAGATTTCACTTATTAACAAGATAATGAGTTTTGTTTGCCCTCTCTAATCAGTGTCGGGCAACAACAGGGGTCTAGCAATAGAATAAAATAAATTATTCAACTGGTTACAGAGCTGGTTTGGGAAACCCTTACGTGCTGGAGACATGAAGGGGAATTTTAGTTTCTCATTTGTTAGCATTCTTTGAGTAGTAGATAACGAACGATGATACAATAGAGAGTTTAAACAGATAATGTCTTAGTTGTTTTAGATTGTTAGGTTTTCCAATTGCACTCAGCAGCTTTTTTAGCGTTGTTACATTGTAGGCAAAATATGACATCTAGAGCCGATTTCCAAAGGAAGGAAAACCAAGTATCCATTAAACTGTAAGTCACTAACTAAGGGGGCGTATTTGTTTGATTTATATTCATGTATTTTTACCTCAGTTGTTTCAAAACTTCATTTTTACTTCATTTGTTTCATTTGTTTGAATTATTTGCTTATAAAATGGATCAACAAAATGAATACAAATTTTTAAAAGAAGTTACAAGCTTTATCAAAATCAAGAAACACACAGTCATTGAAGCTGTAATGTGATTTCTTTGATGACCAGTGCTTATGATATGTACTCGCATTCATGGAATATAGTTCTTAATATAAGAATCATTTCGTTGTTGCATACAGAAAGTGAGTTCTCATATTTTCATCTGATACATGTATCACTCATGTTTAAGTATACCATACATGTAGTAATAGAAATATCTTCATCGTTTTCGAAATACTAAAGATATCTGTAAATGTATTAACCATACCTATGATTGTTTAATCTGGTTGTATTAGCTTTGTTCAGGAAAACTGACAGTTTGAAGAATGAGATAATATTCCTTTTCCCCCCTTTTACTTAGAATGTCAAGATGGGACAACCAATGTTTTCACCCAATTATTAATTATTGCTTTGTTGTGAATATAAGATGCTCATTGAAGAATGAAGAAATAAATAAATGTGTAGAATTTACAACTTTAAAAAGTATTGGAACTTTTGTGTTCTTTGCGTGAATTTGTTCAAATTTTGACCATCCTGCTTTGTAATGTTTTCTTAAAAGCAATTTTGCTTCAGAACTTTGGGATTCCTGTAGTGACTAGCACATACTCTTATATTGCGAGGAACCCCTCTGTTCATTCAATAAAAGGACCTCATATGTGCACTGCCTTTAAAGTGGGAGCCATGCATGCATGTATGTCGTTTTCTGGGAAATTCAGTCCAGTATGGATTTGAGTTACATGTATTATGTCAAAGAGGTCAATCAACCATGGGCGTCGATCTGAAATTGAGCATGGGGGGGGGGGGGGGGGGGACACAATAGCTTGTCACCTTTCCAGTTAATTTAAAAGTTATACCTCTTTATATTGCTATAACCCCCCCCTCTCTCTCTCTATCTCTCTAGTTATGCTCTTCACGCTGTTTAGTTTTCATATGTGATAGGTTCATTTATTGTCCATATTAAAGGGGACTTCCAATTTTAAAAATTTCACATCAAGTATAGTACATAAATCAAAAGAGTTACATGTACATACAGATTTGCAGAATTTATTGTGATCCTGGACACTGGTGTAGCCAGGAATTTTCAACGGGGGGGGGGGGGGGGGGGGGGGGGAGGGTGTGGGAGGGGGTATCCCCCCTCCCTCGGTAAGGAGATTTTTGAAAAATCGTGCATGAAAATGGCATTTTCTGCACACTAAAATTCAGTATTAGGGGTAACTTATATGAGAAGTGGCATATGTGGGTGGGGGGGGGGGCAAAGCGACTGAGCAGGGGGAGGGGGTATCCCCATGGTAGGGAGATTTTTGAAAAATTGTGCATGGCATGAAAATGGCATTTTCTGCACACTAAAATTAACTATTAGGGGTAATTTATATGAGGAGTGCATATGGGGGGGGGGTGGAGAGGGGGTATCCCCCTCCCACGGTAGGGAGATTTTTGAAAAATCGTGCATGAAAATGGCATTTCTGCACACTAAAATTCAGTATAAGGGGTAACTTATATGAGAAGTGGCATAATGGGGGGGGGGGGGGGGAGGAAAGCGAGGGAGCAAAGTTAATTGATGCATGTTGTTGATGTCGAAAATTTTTTGTTTAATAATTTCATGATTGCAGCCTTACAACTGAGTTTACATGGAATATAAAAGCATTTAAATTGACAGGAGTGTAAATTTGCAATAGGTATAACATAATGGGAAAAAATATACTGCAACTCTAATTGAATCCAATAGTATGAAAAAAAAAGGTGAAGAGGGATCAAGAACCAGCAAAAGGTTAGAATAATCAGTCAACCAGAAGCAAGGTAATTAGTAGAGAAAGATGTGGTAGAAAACAACTATATGATTATGTAGATCTATACATAGTTAACCTTCTACCTAAACTGATATATGTAGTAATGTACTCACAACTAATTACACAAAATATAGTCTTTACAGAAACACCTGATGTGATGCACAAGGAACATATGCTTGTCAAGCAATAGGTATTGTAGTTCTAACACTTTCCCTTGCCCCCTTACCGATAGATTGAAACATAGAGATGTATCTCCACAGACTGAATTATAAAAAAAAACAAAACCTTCAATTTTGCCGTGCAAGTGCCGCGGTATGTTGTATGGTATCTTCTAATCACCCTAGAAACTATACGCCAATCATGTTCGAAATTGGTCAACACGCACACTCGTACTCGACAGTTAGACCGTAAGTTGAACCATCTAGATTCTCTTCTAACAGTTAGTTGTCTGTTTACTAGTATTCGATCTTTAGAATGATTTGAGAATGAGATGTAAAGTTGGAATCATTGGCCGAATCATCTTTGGTAGAATCTAGGGGCCTGGATTGTGGATGGCTTTGCTCTGACTAGGCCTCTGAGTGACCGAGTCTGATCCACTGCACCGTGGACCACCCGCCGCTGCGCCTCTCCTCGCCGATCCGGCCGGTTCTCCGAGACCGAGTCGTTGTACACGGTATGTATGATGGGCCTTGTTGGGGTGACCAAACTTATTTTTAGTCTATTTAAGGAACTCGGTATTTAATCCTTGATTCTTATTTCTGTATCTCTTCCAAAGGATCATGAGGGGGGAAATTTATACAGATTCTTGCTATTTTAAATCCTGCATTCTTTCCCAAAGAATGAGGTGTTCTTTGGTTGATTGATGATAGGGAATTAACATGATTAATGATGAATCTGGTCATTTACTTTTCTACTTTCACCCATTCATCATCTAAAATTCTGCTTTCCATTTGGTATCAATTTTGTGGTAGATTTTGAGAAATTTTAGATTGATTATTGCGAAAGTGAATGTGTGCATGAATTTGGTCACCCCAAGCTTAAATTAAAGTGATTACACAATGGTAATTTTTTTTTTCGAATATATGATCGAGAATAGAATTCTAAGAAGAATAACATTAAAAATTTGATGATTTTAAATAGAAATCAATACATTTAGGCTAATTTTCTCATGAAAAGTCAAGAGTTGACCAAAAAATTTGAGTATGAGGTATGACGTAAAAGTGGGTACCCAGCTTCGCGCATTGCAGTTGTGTTGCGCGCTAGACTGTACAATATGTATTATACCTTGCGCGCATTTTGCTAGAAGTGCGCGACAAGGTACCCACTTTGACGTCATTTTGACGTCAAATTTGGGTACCCAGTTGAAACTGGGTCACAGCTGAGGGGTCAAAAATATCCTGAAATCTTACCACATTTGGGGGTTTCCTTGGTAACACAACTTTTTAAAAAACTTTAGGCAGATGATTTTCTGCTAATAAAATCATGCTCTTTTAAATGAACTAACATTGTTTCAGCATTGGGTACCCCCTTTAAGTTGAAGTTCATGATGTTTTTATTCTATCTGACATTTTGTTACATCAAGCCGTATATGGTTGCTATTAAGAATGCAAAGAGCAGGGTAAACAGTAGTAGGACATGTCAGCAGGAGCATCAACATGATTAGACTGAACTACAGTCTCTCAAATCAACGGTTGTTCCACTTAGACTATGTCTGGCTCCACTAATAAAGGTGGACAAATGTCAGATTTTCCTCTTATCAGACACTTATCTCTGACAACTTACTATTTGTTATTTTACAGCTACTGAACATTTTCTGAAATGCTGTATGCCCATGTAGATAATGGCAATGAGAAGTGTACCTTGGCAGAGGACTGTATCTGATGCTGTTTCATGGCATCAAGATCAAGCTCAATCTGCCACCATCTACATCCTCAGAGAAGTGGGTCCAACAGGATTTCTGCTGAAGGAAGAAGGAGAATCTAAGAAATTCAAGGTATAAAGAAGATGCATGTGACTGCATCTCCCATATTCTTCTTCCCATATCAAGTTAATTTGATGTGCCATCTTTTTGAATTATGATGATAACCAGAAATGAACCC
The DNA here is from genome assembly GCA_029962745.1 of Echinometra lucunter. Classification (NCBI taxonomy): domain Eukaryota; kingdom Metazoa; phylum Echinodermata; class Echinoidea; order Camarodonta; family Echinometridae; genus Echinometra; species Echinometra lucunter. The sequence goes on along the minus strand of CM057167.1, from coordinate 12,159 downwards.
CTCCCCCTTATAATTAATGGACCTCTTTGATCTTTGACCTTTGATCTTTGACCTTTGATCTTACAACTCAAAAGTATGATCACTTTCTCTCCTCTAGGTCATGCATACAAAATAGTTGGAATAATATTACGGTGACAAGAAAACTTGCAAATCTTTGATTTCATGCAAACTGATCTTTGTGGCCTTCATAGTAAACATTGTGTAGGCAAATTTTGCTTCAGAAATGTAACTTTTCCAAAAGCTGAAAAGGTGTAAAATCACTAATCTTGTTTTATGATTTTGCTGTGAATTGCTTTGACTTCAATCTCCTTTGATAATTTTTGCACCTTGATCTGCCACTGAAGGTGGTGCTATTTGGTTGTCATTCTCTATGGTCCATCCAGCCATCTGTCTGTTCAGTCGTCCTCCTGTCTGTCTTGCTCTTTTGTTAACATTTATCTCAAGAGCCGTTAGAGATTTGAACTTTTTGTTTCAATTTTGTCTCAGACATGTTTTGTTTATGCTAATTTACACAAATTTATTAAAAAAAGAGCCACCTCCTTCACCTCACAAAAGGTCATAGAGGTTAAAATGCATACGGGCAATTCCAGTGTAACGGACATGACATGGCTAGCGTCATGTCCATTATGCAAAAAGAAGCCCATTTTCTCAACATCCGTTCAATAAATTTTTGTGAAATTCATCATGTACCTAAGTCAAATTTCTTTGGACTGAAGATAATGCTTCGACTTAGAGAAAATTTGACATATGAGGGGTCAAAAACAATAGAAAATAAAGGAATGGGACCCAGTACAGACCTTTGACTTAGGCGATTATTCGACTTATGCAACTTCGACTTATGCAGAGTTGACTGTATATAACTTGTAGTTTTATGTGTCTGATAAACTCAGCAAGAACTGTTTTGATACTGCACATTCTAAAATGTAATACTCTGAAAGCACAAAAATCTGTCTCCTTGTCATGTCTGTTACGCTGGAATTGCCCATATGATAAAATCAATGATAAGTTAGTTATGTTATGACTGTTTTTAAACTATTTGTATGCATGACTATGAGGAGATAAAATGGGTAGCTAGTTAATTGAAAGGTCAAATAGGTCAAAGAGGTCAATTAATATGTACTGGTACTTATAATTGTATGGTTTTTTTCATCATTACTGAAGAACAGTTTGGGCCATGTTAAGCTAATTGAATATAGGGAAAGCATATAGAGTCACAGGTGTACTCATCTTCTCTACTTTCAGGTTTTCCTTGGAGATCCACATAAATGCACCTGTTCTGTGTTCATGAAGGAAAAGGATCTTTGCAAGCACATTTGTTGGTGAGTTCTATGTTAAAATCATAATATGATGGAATTAATGAAATACATGTTGTTTGTAATGTAAATGTAGTTGAATTAGTTTTCCACATTTGTTGTAATGTAAAATGTAAAAAGAAATCTTTCTTTGAGATTCTAATGAAATGTGGGAATATAATTTGTGTCTCTTTGACTTGAGAGTAAAACAACTTGTTGGGATAGGTCTCAAGGAAATGCAGGAAAATTTGGAACATATTGGGGGGGGGGGGGTGGGATCTACTAGAAGTAGCAGCTTGATCTAATTTTAAAGAAGAAATTCTTCATTTGCAGTACATTAAAGCATAATAAGGAGGTGATTGTTTCTTTACTTTTTATTTGGAACCACAGTCACCTTAGGCATACTTTAATTCAATTTATTGTATTAAAATGATGTTGGTTTTGTGCTAGGTGTTTAAAAAACATTTGACACTTTTGATCTTTAATAACTCAACAGTTAAAACTTGTAAAAGACTGAGGTTTTCACAGTGTAAAGTTGAAGAAATGTCAATTTTCCTGGGACTAGGTTTTGTGGATTTTTTTCATAAATATTCATAAAATAGTCATGAATATTTAATTAGATTTCACCTTTAGAGAAATTGAGGCCACAACAAACTGTACTGTCCACTGTACCTCTTTCAACCCATAGTCCAGAATCAGTAATAACTACTAGAGAGTAAAACGTTGCCAGAAATGACAGGTGCAGTGCACAATACACAGTGAATAAATTACTGACACATGTACCTCTTTTAACCCATAGTCATGAATCAGTAATAACACTAGAGAGTAAAACATTGCCAGAAATGACAGGTACAATGCACAGTGCACAGTGAATAAATTACTGACACATGTACCTCTTTCAACCCATAGTCATGAATCAGTAATAACACTAGAGAGTAAAACATTGCCAGAAATGACAGGTACAATGCACAGTGCACAGTGAATAAATTACTGACACATGTACCTCTTTTAACCCATAGTCATGAATCAGTAATAACACTAGAGAGTAAAACATTACCAGAAATGACAGGTGCAGTGCACAATACACAATGAATTAATTTCTGACCCATACATATTTTGGAGCCATATTTTTTCAAAAAGTAAAAATCTAATTAAATATTCAGAGTATTATTTAGAGAATATTAATAAAGTAAATTCCACAAAATCTAGTCCCAATAAACTTGACACCCTTCAACTTTACACTGAGAACCTCAGTCTTTTTAACTTTTGAGTTATTAAAGATCAAAAGTGTTAAATGTTTTTTAAAACACCTAGTATTTGTTGCAAACATCTTTTTTCTGAAGTTTTTATTGCAAATATCCTTTCACTTCTGTTTTATTTGACTAATACTGAATTAGATTTTGTGGTCATCTCTTTTCATCTCTCCAGGGTTCTTCTGAAGAAATTTCGTCTGGACAGGAACAATGAATGTAAGACTCAGAATATTACAATAACTTTTACTGAAATTGTTTATACTGATTTCCACTGTTAGCTCGTTGAAAATTCCCCCTGCAAACATTTATAATATTCTTAATCATGCATCATTCAGTTCTCTGATTTGATTTGCTTGGAGGTAATTGTGTTTTATGGATACACATTCCTCATAAGTTTTACAAATGTGTAAATCACATTGAAATAAGAATTTACATGCTGCTCACATTAGACCAGATAATTGTATTTATTGTATTTGTATTTTATTTGAAAGCATCATTAACATAGTACATCATTTTTTTTTTGTTTTACAGTACATAGGCATAATGATCATTAGAAAATATGAAAAAAAAAAAAAAAATCATGACATTTGACAAAAATCTATTGGAATGCACTTTACAAGGAAACGGGTGATTTTGGTCTCTCATTGTTCAGTATTCCACTTCATGAGGAAAAAAAACAAACGACAACCGAAAAACAGTGTAGTATTATTATTATATTGCTATGTATTGACATTTATTCAATTTTGTGTGATTCTGGAGTGTCTAAGATAGATAGGGACATCAATTCTTTCTTTGGTATTGATTACATTCAATATCAGATAACACTAGAAAGTTGAGCATAATAATTTTATAATGGATATCTCTTACATATCATTTAGTATCCTTTCAACGGGGATTGGTAGAGCGTGAGATTAATGATGTTCTCAGAGGTCTTGCAAAGAGAGAGGACCCAAGAAGGCGAGCAGTGGCAACAAGAATTGCAAGAAATGCTGCTAAAGGGGAGACATCTTACTCTCATTCAGATGGTCGTGAAGCACTCGAACAGAGAGAGATCACAGAAGATGATGTCTGCCCTATTTGTCAAGATGAACTTCTTGGGAGTAGAGAGCCAGTCACCTTCTGCAGGTTTGTATTGTTGAGAGCTCTGTATAGATACTCCACTTATTTCCTATTACAGGTTAAAAAAAGACCATATACCACAAGAATTATCCTTTGAAGGAATTATTATTTTGAAGTGAGGTTCAGTTATAATACATAAGTCTAAGTAGAATAACATTTTCTTATCCAGGTAAAGTGAATTCTTTGAAGTAGGTGCCCTAGCTGTATTGTGGGACATGAGTTGACATAATTTTATGTTTTTTATGTGTTTTGTTTTTGTTTTTGTTTTTGTTTTTGTTAGATTTCCCAGCAGAAAGCACTGCAATAACCAAGTGAATTTTTTCCTTAGATGTTTTGATATCTTTTCCTAAAAAAAAAAACAGCATCAAATATCTTGAATTAAATTGTGGCTTTATCTGCCATGGAGAAGGGAACATGAACAGATTTTCATTTAGAAAGAGACTCTTATATGTCATGCAGGCTGTAATTTAGAGGCAGATCAAGTTAGCAAGGGCAATTGTGATCATAGCTGAAGCATTTATTCCTTTATTGTCAGAGCTAGAAGAGCCATTGTACCCCCTACTTGCTATTAACCCGTTGACTATTGAATTCCTTCATTACAGGTTTAAAGGAGAATGAAAAGGCAATAGGGAAAAAGCAATTATGATCAAGAGAGGATGGAGAGAAAGTTCCATAAAAAACGGTTACAAAATGAGAAAGTTATGAATGTTTGAAAAGTCTCAATTTACTTTCTATGATGATCCTCAATTGGCAGTGTTGCTTCATAATGGCAGATTTTAGGACAACTCTCAGTATGTTTTGTACACAAACTTTCATATTTATTAAAAAACTGACTATCAGTGATAGTGTGTTTAAAACATGAAAAGATGTACAGTGGTGGTTGTGAAACATTCAATATTGTGTATGACATTTATCTTGTTATATGTTTATCAACAATACAGGTTTGGATGTGCTAAGAGCATTCATATCAAATGCATGAAGGTTTGGGCTGACCATCAGAAGTCTACAGGAGAGACTGTGTTGAAGTGCCCTTTATGTAGAGAAGATTTTGGTCAGATAGACACCGTGGAAGCTGAGTATCGTAATTCATCTCTACAGAAGACAAGAGCAGAACGTGCAGATATTCATATGGGTATTGCATGTGATGTTTGTAACCAATCACCAATCTCAGGCAAATGCTACAAGTAAGTCACTTAGACAGGATTTGATGCAAAGTTCTAAATATTCTGAACTACTGGTAGCAATGTCAATTGTTGTTGGGAGGGGGGTCATGATGGGTCCATGATGTGCCCCCTGTCCCCCCCCCCCCCCCCCCCCCCGCGAAATTTTTTTCCTACGACATTTTTGTGACTGGCGCGTGCGCACATGGTCATTCTCCCCTTAACACGCCCACCGTCCTGAATGTTTATATGCCAACTCACTCCATCCAGCTGATACATGAACTTACTTACTAGTATGAGATCTTTGAACTTGGGAAGTAAATAGATCAATAAAGTTGAATTCTAGAGATATGAGATTGTCTACATATAAACTGGAATAGGCAGTGCCTTTATTAGCTTATTCATGTTTTCTAGATGTATAAAGCCTGTACCTGTACCGACCACTGAACTACAGAAAAGATTCTCCATAAAATGTCCCGAAATGTTACTGACATACAGGGAAAATACTGCTTAATAAAGTCCACTGACTCTGCAGTCATGAATCTATGCCAATTTGCAATGGCTGTCAGAACAATAAAAGCCTTGCAATTTTTTTTAACAAAAAAAGATGGTGTCTTATTACCGACCTTACGATTTGTCTATGAAAGTGATTCAAAATTTAGATAAAAATAAGCCATATTTGAAATCAAATTCAATTCTAAATGATGCCAGAGATGTTAATTACCATCACTTGCATAGTTTACAGATAAAATACAAGTTCGAAATGTCATTTTGAAGGTATTTTTCCATGGTAGACATCTTTTGTCTCTTACTTTCCGTGTAAAAACTGCACAATTTGTGGATGCGCCGATGGAGATTGTGTCGTTAAGACGCATTTTAGATGCCCAAAGTTGACCCTAAGAGTCTTTGAATACTATTACAATATCCACATTATCTTTGTCATTAAAAAGTGTCTGGACACCGCAATTTCAGAGATTTAGTCTACCTCATTGTCAACGTCGCACAAAGGCCGGAATGTTGAAGTAAACAGCTGTGTGCGAATTAAGTTTCTCTAAGCACGTGATGGTCATGAATTTCACGACCAGCGATGCGAAATTCATGACCTCGGATGTGAAATTCACAATCCACGATGCGAAATTCATAACCGTGGCGTGAACTTTGCATCCCATTCGTGAAATTCATCACCTCTGGCACGAAATTCACGACCCGGGATGCGAAATTCATGACCTGGGATGCGAAGTTCAGGACCCGGGATGCGAAATTCAGGACCTGGGATGCGAAATTCAGGACCTGTTGTCGAGCATACTTCAGCGCCACCATACGACACTCCTTGCCTGTCCATATTTCCTGACGCATCGATGAACATCAGTTCACCGGAATGTTTTATGCTGCTATGAACACAATGCATAAAAGGTGTACAAATATCAACGGCTACATCATGTTCGCCTACTATCTTCATTGTGCTCCTTTCCCACCTGTTGCCTCATCATACTCCTTCAACTTTTCCTCCAATTTCTGCATTACTTATTCACCTTTCATTTCACCATACTTGGCACTGAAGTTCTTGTAGTATAACCTGAAGGAAAAGAGAGAAAAAAATATTTCAATGGCAATCTGACAATAGAGTGACATGTCTGTGAGAATAGCTGCCTGTAGTATAATATCACAATATAGGCTGGAAATATATACTTTATAGGATATCACTATAGCATGGGTTGTGCTCTTAACATTGTAAGTCCTAGTGCAAATTAGCTGTCAGGTCAAAGCTGTGAATAAATTTCGAACGTGCACGGTCGAGGATTCATCTAGTTTCATTTGATATTGTATGATATATGCAAATTAATGTGTAAGTACACATGGAGCGATAATCAATAATGAGAGATCCTGGAGATGGAATTTCTATGCAGGAAGTTCTTTATAAACATTGCAAACAATATTATGAAAGAAAAAAGTTTTGAAATTTATTTAAATCCTTAAGTATTCTATTGTGATGCAAATTTCTTATTGTCTTTTAACTTTAACTTTTGTTTTGTTTTTTTAAGTTTGCTGTTTCAAGGTGTTATTTGGATCACTATTCAGTTAGAATAGATGATAACAACAGCTGGAAAAAATTAAAGTGATGATCAGGAAATATGAGGAAATGCATTTTCCATTTGTTTTGTACACAAAACTCAGAAATTCTCTGCTTTTGGGCAGACTGAGGTCTCAAAAGTTCACGTGACTTGGAAACGATACACTTGGAAAAATTGGCATCATCATTTTTCTGAATTGCAGGACCAAGTAGTGTAGTGTACATTAAAAATGGTTGCCAAGAAATAACAGGAAGTGCACATGAACTAAAAATTTACTTCGTAGGCCCCTCCCCCCTAAAAGCCAAACACAAGATATATACTGTATTAGTGTTTTCTCCACAACATATTCAGGATAAGGGTAATTAGAACATGTGCTTTTCAAGAAAATTAAAATATTAATAATATAATAATAGTCAGTGCTTTGAGTATGATGATGTGTGTCAGCCATGATGTTGGGCAATAAATCAGGCTCATTCACATCAAAGACTTGCCTCCCCCCCCCCCCCCCCCCAAATCAAAAAAGGAAGACTAAAATACCTGGAAAAAAAGAAAGTATGTTTACAATAGTGTTTTCTCTCCTAGAAATATTTTTTCTGTTTTTCCTAATTAATGGAAATGTTCATTATCTACATCTTTCCTGGAAATAACTAATTGATGCACAAACACTTATAAATATTTGTTTGTACATGTCTTTTGTTGTTACTGTTGCTGCATTTTATATATATTTTCAGATGTTCTGAGTGTGTAGACTACTACTTGTGTCAGAATTGTTTTGCATCTAACATCCATTCGCAGCACTCATTCAAGTTTAGACAGGTAATTTGTCATCCATTCTAATCAAACTTATAAAGCTGATTAAATTGGGAATAAAGGTAAGGATAAGACTTCACCCTCCCATTTATGTGTGGAATAATGACTCTTGAACTAGTTGACTGAAACTATTTGGTTGGGTCCCCCCCCCCCCCTCTCTTCTGTCTCTGATAATAAAAGTTTCAGTATTTTCATTGCATGTATATGTGTGTACATGGGTGATCTGTGGCAGATTTTAAAAGCAGCCAAGCATTTTCAATCTCTCTTTATACCTCCCCCCCCCCCCCCATATTCTGCTGTACTGTGCAGTTCGTAATTTTCATTTTTGTGGACATATCAGTAATGTACACATACAACAAAACTAATGGTATGATAACCTGAGATACTGTATATACCACTTCGATTTTTGGTGGCAATGTTGTAAATGACTGGTTGTCACTAGGATTACAAGATGAGCTCTATGTTCTTATCAAAACTGTAGAGAAGCAACCAGAGATGGCGCCCTGCACAGAGAGGATCGGGAGGAGCATTACCATCTGCAGTCATATCAGATTTAGAGAATAGAGATATCACTGAAGATGATTATGATACTCTACTACAACTTGATAAGTTAGTTGCTTTGCATTGCTTATTATTATAAAATTAAATGCTTTAAATTATATTCATTTTCTAATAATATAATTATGTTTAAATTTTGCATCAGGATGCAAAGATCAGTATGTTTAAATTTTGCATCAGGATGCAAAGATCAATGAGATTATTTTTTTTTCAACCCACATTTCATACAAAATATTAAGTTAAATATTTTGTGATAAGTTGCTTGAAATATCATACAGGTTAAAATATCAAATCATGTTGAATCGATCATTCCAAGAATAGAAACCATCAGTTTATAACGAGAATGTCTAGTTATTGGTAGTAAGAATGTTATCAAGTTATTGATACATACTGCTTCATGGAGTGAACATATATCCTGTGTTTGTACTACCATAATTTTCACTTCCACTAAATATACCATCTAAATTAAATCTTTAAGGTTGCCTTTGTTTTCATTCTAATAAATATTGCTAAACAATAAAATGTCTTTCTAAATATGCCATTATGTTTGATAACATGTAAAGTATTAATGTGTGTTTTTGTGTTCTAGTCCAGCGTCAAACCAAGCGAGTAATGTCCCAGAGCATGTGGTGAAGTCCTTCCATGTAGAGACAGTTAGAGATGGTAGTAATCTACTCTCATTGGGTACACAATGTCGAGTGTGTTTAAGAGCTTATACCATCGGCCAACTGGTTAAAAAACTTCCCTGCAAACATAAGGTAAGGATCCCTTCAGCCATATTAAAAAACTTCCCTGCAAACATAAGCTAAGAAGCCCTTCAGCCATACTAAAAAACTTCCCTGCAGACATAAGGTAAGAATCCCTTTAGCCATATTAAAAAACTTCCCTGCAAACATAAGGTAAGAATCCCTTCAGCCATATTAAAAAACTTCCCTGCAAACATAAGGTAAGAATCCCTTCAGCCATATTAAAAAACTTCCCTGCAAACATAAGGTAAGAAGCTCTTCAGCCATATTTTCTAACATGCTTTGGCTAAAATTTATTTTTGTGTTTTATTGGCCCTAAAACTCCCATGTACTTTGTCATAAGGAATACAGGGGAAACTCGGTATAACGAGGTCGTCGGGACCGAAAGGTTTTCCTCTTTATAGCCGTTACCTCGTTATATCAGAACAAACAAAAATATGTATGTATGGGACTACATGTACATACATGAAAGTACAGAGGTCTGCTGCCGCTATTTATGAACTCATTTTGCAGCTACAGAGGCATTGATAATAGTATTATCCTGTGATCTAGCTGATAATATTCTGGATAATATCAGAAAATATGTTTAAAGTACTAATTTCAGACACCAAAATTACCGATGATATGAAAGTTCATCGCACCATCGAGGTTGCCTGTTCTGCCGTATGAAAAAAAAAGTTGCGTGCTGTACTATGCTACAAATAAAAACACGTAACTGGCGTGCATCGCATCGGCCGCCCAGTAGAGGCAGCTGGGACTTGTGTGTGCCAGTAGCGGTGCCGTTATCTCTGCTGAATGGTTTTTTGCTGGGGTTTTTGTTGATAAAGCTGCAGTGGGAAAATATCATGCCACTACCAATGCATACAGTCTTTGTAGATTTTCAAAAGTTTTGCACTTTATCTTCATTTTACACAGTTAATATATTTTGTGTGTTTTATATTGCTGATTACAGTTTCATGCAACATGCATAGACCAATGGTTACTACATGAGCATCCAACATGTCCTGTAGATGGTACAGTAGTGTGTTTTATATTGCTGATTACAGTTCCATGCAACATGCATAGACCAATGGTTACTACATGAGCATCCAACATGTCCTGTAGATGTGTGTTTTATATTGCTGATTACAGTTCCATGCAACATGCATAGACCAATGGTTGCTACATGAGCATCCAACATGTCCTGTAGATGTGTGTTTTATATTGCTGATTACAGTTCCATGCAACATGCATAGACCAATGGTTGCTGCATGAGCATCCAACATGTCCTGTAGATGGTACAGTAGTGTGGAACCCCATCACAACACAAACAAGGCAAACCAAGAAAAAGAAGAAAGCCCAGGGGAATGAAGATGTGACACAGATAGTTCCTGGTATAGGAGTAGTCAAACTATTAGGCAGAGATCCATCGAGAAGCAAGACTGGGTATGGAGCAACAGGAGGGGATAGGAATCAGACAGATATTGGATTGACAGCAGACTTCCAGCTGACTGGTGCTTCCTTATCAAAGTCTACTATTCCAAATAGGTACATGTAATATGACTTGCTTGATGCTGCTGTTTTGATAGTGCTTTCAAATTTTCCTTGCAACAAAATCTTGATGGGGGGAGGGGGGGGGGGGGGGGGGGGGGAGGGGGGATTCTGGGCTGTTAGATATCACTAACATGGACTTAGATTTAGTAGTAATGAGAAATTGTGTTTCTTTTTTTGTGTTATTTTTATGTGACAGAGAGAGAGAGAGAGAGAGAGAGAGATAGTAAGATTTTGCAGTAAAACACCAAGGTTTACTGAAAAGTTTGTAATTATAATTTTTCTTCAAGGTCAACTCCTGATCAGCAGAGAGGGCTTTCACAGTGCTCTGAGCCTACAAACACTTATCCAAGATTGCATCCACTTGATGATTCACCATCAACTTCCACTTACAATGCATCTTCTCAAAGGGCTCTTAATATTGGTGAGTTCAATGAACTTTCTAATCAGAAACCACCTAAAGGAAGTGGGTCAAGAAATGTTAGTCACAGGCCTCCAATGCGGCCAGTTACCTTAGAGAGAAATAGGACTCATGTTGCTTCCATTCCTATCCCAAGAGAAGAGGCTATGACCCCTGTTGGAGTTCATGGGAACAAGAATGCTCCAGGCTCCAGGTTTCCAGTAGAAAGCGAGGTTGGCTCGTCACCTCTCAGAGAGAGAGGAAGATTATCCAGGAAGGCTACTGATGGAATTGGAAGGAGAGTCAGAAGCTGTAGTACTGATAGAAATCGCTCTTCATCAAGGGACAGGTTACAACCCCAGTCAGACAATAAACCACAGGTAATCTAGTTTTTCTTTGGTGTCATTAAATATGAATATTGCAGGTATGAGAAGCTGAAGGCATTATATGTCAGAGGTTACAATGCTGTCTTTGTGGTGCCTTAGGTATTATTATAAAAAAGATTTGCCTGATGGGAATGACATCACATTGAGAAGAGACAACAATCATTACATTACAATGGATAGCCAAGAAGAGGTCATTAATATAGAGAAAGTATTTCAGTGTGGCTTATGTATAAAAAGTGCCAACATGCTTGTAAATTCAAGGTCTATTGCCCATATGTTCTCTTAAAAAAAGATTAAAAGCTGATCACCTTAAAACCTAAGATTTCCTTTTATTTCTTTCAAATTCTCACCTATTTACACCTGATTTGCAACCCAAAAAATATTAGTACACCTTCATGAATACCTGCCTATGAATAAATTTTATCATATCCCGCTTAAAATTTGATTGACAAACAAAGGCCTGAGAAAATCTCAGTATAGTACACTGCGCCCTCGAGTACTTTAGTAGATTGACACCACACTTATTTATATTTTATCTTCTAGAGTGCAGAAAGCCTCTTCCTGGGATCAGCTAACGGACAACTTGTAGGATCTTCTAAAAGACCCTCATTAAACAGTGTAGGCAGCTATCATCCTAGGTCTAAGGTCAAACCATTATTGACCAATAGGCATCCGATCTCTGACAGAGATTCATTGGACCTTGCTCTTGCTGGAAATGCCTTGAACAGTCTTCATCTGAATGAACTGGATGATTAATCTCTTAACCCATTGAGTATGATTTCATTTCAGCATAACACACAATTTCCATAGACCCTAGCCTAAGTTATCTCGGG
>CM057166.1:27074445-27131123 GCA_029962745.1 Echinometra lucunter | reverse complement strand
ACATCACATTTTATTGTAAGAAGCACCCCTCCCCTTACTTCAAGAATTTAATGATAAAGCGTGAATTTTAGAGCGGTATCGAGGCTAAAAGTGTTAGGAAGTAGTTCAGGTAGTACTGGTTTATTTCATAATCCATGAGCGTGTATGGCAAGCCCAATGCCCAATAATGCAGATAAACCGAGTTTATCGCGGGTAAACTTTGCTGAGGGAAACTCTGCATATCAACTGATAAAACAGATTTTTTTTTAGAAAAGCTAAGTTTATCGCCAAAAAACTTAGCTTATCACAGAAAAACATGGTTGTTCTCGATAAGCATAGTTTTTCATTTGATAAACAGGGTTTTTCTTCATATAATTTTTATCACTCAAAAAACTATGTTTTTCGAGGTGATAAAAAGGGTTTTTTGAAAAACCTTTATCGTTTGATAAAGAGAGTTTTTCACTCAAAAAACTAAATTTACCTGCGTAAACATTTTTGCCTATAAACTTTATCAGTTTTTCAGTTGATATGCACAGTTTCCCGCGAAAAACTATGATTACTGAGGTGATAAATAAGGTTTTTCATACAACTAAGTTTTCACTTGAAAAACAAATATTTTCAACCGAAAAACTCGATAGCCAATAAACAGGGTTTTTCTCGATAAAAAGGTGTGGGAGGGGGATATCCCCCTCCCACACCCTCCCTTGCTCCCTCGCCATTTTCAAATTCCTGGATCGGCCACTGCCTTCACCAATATATCACAGTGCTCAAATATATCCTATCCGATATGTGTCAGGCTTTCTGGAAAGTATACTAATCACATTACGTATACTAATTTGCTTTAAGGAGACAGACAATCGGCGAGGGCATTAGCCCGAGTGCCTATCATCATTGGTGAACCATCATTATTCATACGTGTTTATCGTATGTGTGGCGTGTGTATTTTCATGCATGATTCATAAGACTAGCCTCATTTGGTGATCGACCATTTTTATTCAACAAATCAAATATCATCTCCAAGTTCCGATTATTTTTTTTGTCAAATCCATGTCTGTATGGGTAGATTTAGGAGAATGAATATGTGTTTTATAAATTTTATTTCTTTCAATTTATCATTCTCAGCATTAAATGAAATATTACATTTCGATTTCGATTATATATCGATGATTTCACTTCACCTGGAGTTTAATCAAATAATATTTTTTTTTTCTCTTACATATTTTACCTACTTTTTTTTTTCCATATTTTTGCCCCAATGGGCAATTTTATTTACAATAAATGAAAACTTGCACGTTTACAGAAGTCAAATCACATACATTATTCAAACAAATGTTTCAACATACTCCATTTCAAAGTAAAATCTTTTCTTTTCCCATTCATATCGTAAATGTAACATTCGTCTAAATAATAAGTTTGTATTACCTTTTGTATCTTCTTAAAATCGGGCATAGTCTTGTTCAGCCTTGAGAAGAATAATTGTTGTTTTACTAAAATAATAATACAATTCAAAGCATCATTTCGTTTTTCTTTGTATCCAAACAATATATTCTGTGGAGTAAACTTAAGAGTAAACATAGGAGATGATATCCACGTTTCTACTTTACTCCAAATATTTCTACTGAAAATACAGAAGTAAAAGAAGTGTTCAATTGTTTCCTTTACAGTATAACAAAATGTACAGCACTCAGTATTGGTGATCTTTAGTTTAAATAGAATGTCATTTAAAAACACAATTCTATTGAAAACTTTGTATTGGAAATACTTTAGCCGAATGTCCGTTGTGAATCTGAAAATCATCCTATTAAAATCCGGTATTTTAGTGTGATCTAAAAGATTATTTGAATTCCTTCCCCATTTTGTTGCAATAGTCTTGGCAGAATCTTTATTTCCTATCAGTAGTTTGTATATATTTTTACATCCTTTTTTATCACGCATTATAGGAGAAATATAAGGCATAACAAATGGCTCACATATTCTATGACTTAGGTTTTGGAAGTTTCGATTAAACGCACATCTTAGAGCCTGACATATTGAAAAATATTGCAAAAAATTGACCTTTAAATCAAACTTAGATTCACATTCAGTTAAAGATATAATATTTCCTTCTCGATCTATTAAATCATTAATAAATCTTATACCCTTATCTTGCCACTGTTTAAAATAAACAGACTTTCCATCTATTTGTATTTTACTATTTTACCTACTTTGTCACTACTGCCCGGATTGCTGGCAATTGGAGAACGAAGGAAGTCAAAGGACAACGGCAAAGCCTGGTACTTTTCCTGAATCCAGTTGGCAAACTTACAGAAACATCCTCTCCCTTTAGTTCACAAGATATTGCAGAAACCTGCAATTCTTTGAAAGCATCTATTTTGAGCCTCTGTCAATAATTTGTTTTGGTTCGTTAATCTCTCGCAAATGCCATTTTCTCACTGTCAGTAAACATAATTATGATCATTATTAATATTCATGAGTTCATGATGTTACCTCCTCATCGCTCATTGGCCTATTTTGGTCCATGTTACACAGATATTCATGAAAAGAGCTTTACAGGGGGTCGTAGATTTTCTACAAAAAAAAACAAAGTACAGTAAATAAAAGAAAATTAACTTTTCGTATGCACTGGTGATGAGCGTAACGCCCTTGCCGATTAGTATACTAGTATGTAATACAATTAGTATACTTGCCAGACAGCAAGACGCATATAGGACAGGCTAACACAAATACAGCGATAGTAAAATGAGCCAATAACTTTTAGGTCTTTCTCTGATATTTGAATTATTGCTTTATTCAACAATTACCTAGAAACTTCAATAAGCTGCAAGACTTTCTTCTTTCTTCTTCTTCAGGGTTTCTTCTTTCGGAGCAGAACTTCTTTTATATGAATTCATCACTATCCATAATGGTTCAATATGCTGATATCACAGGTTTTTCTTGATGTTATTTTCAGACATAGGTTGCATCATCTTCATCAGAATCTATGCCATCAGCTTCATGTGTGTCTACTCCTTTTGAATTTCTTAGTTTTGGACTTGGGCTTAGCTCTGTATTCCCACTGAGTACTTGGTCATGAATCCACAAGTATTCCACAAGTGTATTTAGGGTTGGAGCAACATCATCAATTTCTGGACAGGAGTCTGCAGCTAGCAATGCATTGGCTTCTGTGGGTTTCAATACATTCTTCAGCTTAAGAATTGGCACCTGCCATTGCTTTTGGAAATCAAGAAGTTCTCGTGATGTAATTTCACTGCGATTGTAATGATCATACTTGGTACCAATTACAACTATAAGAGGTGTATCTTCACTTGATAATGACTTGGAGAGCTGAGTCCTAAGATCCTCAAAGCTAGAACGATCAATGAAGGAGAATGTGTAGAGCATTGCTTGGGCTTTTTCACGGCAGGCCTACATTGTAAAGAAAATGAAAGCAATATCAGTCTTTGTAGATCTGCCTTCTCAATATCATTGAGGGCACCTAGAACTATAAAAAATACATACTTGTACATGTGTATGGGGGCTTTGGGGAGATGTTTTCAGTTAAAGAGGGAATATTTAGTGTAAGTGGATCGGGGATGGAGGAGACAAGAAGCCCATTATAAGAGAGGCAAGAGTAATGGTGCACAGGCATAGTGAAGGAAGCAAACACAAAACACTCAGTACTCACTAATGTTTTTAGAAGCATTGTTACAGGTAGCATAATGTTTGTCAAACTCATGAATTTTTACATTAAAAATCTAATTTAATTTACTTATCTTATTCTCAAAATAACCAGGCACCAAAAGAGCAGCAAAAAGTCACCAGTCATGAAATTTGGGTTAAGATCATATTCTGAAAGGGTAGATTCTTATAACAACAACAAAATATTAATCAACAGAAATGGCATATTAATCACTCATACAAAAAAAAAAGTTTCTAGTTATATATACATGTAGAATGTTTATGAGAAACGGAAGCATAAAATCTGTATTTTATTGAAACGTTTTGATTCATGAGGTATTGTGAAAGGTGACATAAGGAGGATAATAGAACTCAAGACTCTCAGATTGTGATAACCCTTGTCACACAGTATGTGAGTGTGTGCGTGTATGCGCGGGAGGGTGTGTGTGTGTGTGTGCATGTAATTGGGTTTTTACTATGGTGGCCGTGAAGTATGCTCAATCCTTGGTCCTGAACTTTGCGTCACGAGTCATGAATTTTGCATCCCAGGTCCTGAATTTCTGAAATCTCCAAGAATAAATCTATGTAATCCTTTAATTTTTTTTGTTGAAATGTACTATTTTCTCTGCAAAGTCAAAGGAAATGATTCCATCATTAGATAATACATTAAAATTGATTGATAGTTACAGGGAAAATGAAAAGAAATTAGCGATGAAGAGAGGCATATTACATGTACATTTCCAGAAGTGGGATGAGCCATCAGATGGAATACTGTAGGAAGTCAAAGTCAAACCCAAAAGGTGCATGGTGTTTGTGGGTGACTGGAGTGTTGTGTGTGTTAGGTTTTGTTTGTGAGAGGGTGTGTGGGTGTGTGTGTGTGTGTGTGTGTGGGGGGGGGGTGAAGGGGATGAAGCGGAGGAGGAAGGGATAGCGTGAGAGGAGGGGGGGGGATGTGAATAGCGGGTGACAGGGTTAGGTAATATAATTTAATATACCTTCCTCTCCACCCGCATAGCCAAGGGGGGGGGGGTGGTGGGGGCAGTTGCCCCCTCCAAAAGGCCAACAAAAAAGAAAAAAGAAAGAAAGAACAGAAGGGAAAAAAAGTGTGAGCGAGGAAAGAAAAAGGTAAGGGAAAGTAAAAAGAGCCGGAGCAGACAAGGAACAATTCAAAGAAACATTGGAGCTTCCGCGCTTTGTGCTGGAGGGGGGACCCTCCCCCCTCCCTGCATCCTCCCCCCTAGGGAGTGCTCAGTAAGTGATTCACTACTCACTACTGTCCTCCCTAAAATGAAATCCTAGCTACACCACTGTTCCTCTCTTATTTTGGTTATAAGCTGTTTTATTTGGAAAAAAAAAGAGATATTGCATAATTATGAGATTTTTCTATGATCCTTGAGTTTTGTAATCAAGTTGGTTTTTTTTCATAAATTGATTCATTTATATGATTAAGTGTCCATGATTGTGTCTTCTACAAATGATCTCTTTCTATATGATTTGATTTAATAATTTTATGTATTGTGAATGTATAGGAGGAAGGAAATAAAAAAAAAACAAAAAAAATCAATCGGATATGATAATTTACGTCTGTGACCAACGTTTAACATCACCATCCGAGAGAAGTGACTCGGACTTGAACCTGGATCTGATCAGAATCAGTTTGTAGGCAAAGACAAAGAGCTGACCACTGACGTTACCGCTAGACCAACTCCAGCTCTCACCCTGACCACTGACGTTACCGCTAGACCAACTCCAGCTCTCACCCTGACCACTGACGTTACCGCTAGACCAACTCCAGCTCTCACCCTGACCACTGACGTTACCGCTAGACCAACTCCAGCTCTCACCCTGACCACTGACGTTACCACTAGACCAACTCCAGCTCTCACCCTGACCACTGACGTTACCACTAGACCAACTCCAGCTCTCACCCCCCCCCCCCCCCCCCTCCCCCCATGACGAATCCATGATTAGATAGAAAGACTTACTGGATGAATGTGATCAAACTTTCTCTGTACAGCATGGCCAGCATCCCAAAACTCGAGACGAAATAAGACAGGTTTCCCAGAATGCTTCAGTTTTGCAGGCCAGTATGTAACAGATGTGATAATACCTACATGTATAATAAAAACAAATGATATGTTTTTCCAACCTTTAACTTCAGACATAAAATCAAATATCTGCAATACACAGGAATTTTTTTATTACAAAGAGTGTATAAACAAAGCATAGACAAAATACAGGAACCACCATTCACCTTTTGAACTACTTTATTTTTCTTCTTTTCAGAAAACATTATCAAATGGTTACAAATAACCAATCAAAAGGAGGGTAAACAAGTTCTTCATACTTCAATTCATCAATTCAATTCAATTCAGTTCAATTAAATGAAACATTTATTTTCTTCCAATTTCACTTGAGTGTACAATCATTTTTTTTTCCGTTTTATTTTTATTTTTATATAGTATATAGTATACATTTTATACATAGTAACAACATAATATATTTCAATAACATAATGGGAAGAAGGCGAGGTCCCTAAAAAGCAAGTGCTTGTGACGTGCTCGCCTGAACAACTTAGCACAATAATTACAATATATAGGAGAGCGGAGGGGAGAGCTTGTTAGAGTAAAGAGAAAAGAAGAAACAGAACCAGTAGAAGAAGACTACAACAGTATCGCTTGAAATTCGTAGCATGCATGTAAGCATAATGACTATGGCAAGATTATGGTGTACAGTACGGTTTACAATATACATTTACTGTTTTCAGGAAAACAAACAATGATGATGCATGTAGGGTTCAGTCCCAGCCAGCAGTTATCAAATTGCTATAATTCATTATTTTAATGAGAGTAATCATTAGTGCGTATTATTAATAATTTCGGTACATATCCAAACAAGTCACAAAACGATTCAAGGAAACTAGTCACGTATCATCTAAAAATGTTGAATATCATATGTTATTTGACATAGAAAAGATCTTTAATATTATATCATTTTCGGGTTTTTTTTCTTCAAATTATTATTTACAGGGTTGGCGGATTTAAATCACATTGATTTAAATCACCATGATTTTTTTAAAAAAATCATCGATTTAAATCACTTCCACTGAAACATGTACAAATCATTGACAAGTTGTTTGTTCAAGGCAGTTTTAATTCTTCAAATCAACTGAATAACTTTGAATTAACTTTATATCAATTGAAAAACTTTGAATTAACTTATTATCAACAAAAAAATCAACAAATCCTTCCTATCTAGTTAAAACAAATTAAAATCAAGTCAATAAAATCAGCTGATTCCTTAAAAATTAGAGATTTGTGTCGTCAACAGTTACTCCATTTTTTGTAAATGGCAAGTTTTTCTTCTGAAATTTTACATTCTTTGTCAGCTATTAATAGTGAAACAAGTTTCTTATTTATTTCTTACCATTTATCACACAATCCAAGACTTTTCAGAGAGCAGTAGTGTAGAAAATATAATATGTAAAAGTCAGTGACAAAAAGGTTTGTTAATTTGTTTGCAGTTTTCCAGTTTTGATCCTTCACAGTTATACTTCTATCATGTGTTATATTGGAAATAAAACCTAAACTTGAAACTTGAAACTTGAAACTTGAAACGTGAAACATGTGAAATTTAAAAAAATCATCTAATCAACAGATTCCACATGCTTATTTCTTCTTGGTACATTTATCATACAATTAACATAATGTAGTACAGTCACAATTTGACTGTTGAAAAAAGCTTTCTCATATACCTTTTAAGTCACTAGCTCATTTTATGTTCAGTGCTATGGAAGTTTTGTATTTGCATGTAGCAATTGAAAAAGGATTTATAAAAACAATTTGCAAAACTCAAAATAAACTTTTAAAACTACATTTAAATCTTACGATGTAGGTACTTACATGTAAGTTACAATCAATTACAGTTGTAAGTTGTGTCTGATTTAAAATACAATACTTCTTTTTGTAATACATATGTTGTAATATCAGCAGTTTTGCTGGTTTTATTCTTTAAGTCAGACTTACAGTTGTATAGGGTCAAAAGGTTTTTTTTTTCCTATTTTATGTATCAAACAGATTTTTAGAGAACATGTGAATAAGAATTGTAAATTAATGTAAAAATCACAGTAACATAATGTAGTGTAGTCACCCTTTGACTAAGGTGTCTCTTATATTGGTCTCCAACACTGACAGTTTTGCATCTCTATCTGTAGCAATGGATGAGCTTAATACCAATTTGTAAAACTGTCACAAAGCTGTTGAGTGCACATTTTATAGATACAATTTTCACTGAGGAGTGTCTGGAGATTTTCCTCCGGGATTTTTTTTTAATACTGAGTGGAAATTCACAGAGGGGAATATTCTCTACTCACTGGGAATTCCCTATGGAAGTTTCCTTCACGGCCCTACATGTACATGTATGTACGATAGAATTAAGTTCATATACATGATTCCTCAAATTGATTTTTAATTCCCCATTTTGACTAGATTTAATTACAAATCATTATGGTTAAGAAAAATATTAGGAGTGAAATGTATGATAACATTAAAATTGATGTCATTGTAGGGTGAGGTCTTTTGGTAATTAAACTGATTTACTTGAACTTCGCTCTAGATATTTTCCCTACTGATAAAATGAGAATTATGATGGATTTATTGGCACATGAGACGTATCATTATGGAATCCAGACAGACAGCACAGAGGTTATAGACTCTGAAATAGTACATACCATACATACCATACTCACATCTCAGAAAATATCTATTCTTAAACAATGCTTGGGGAGTGAGTAAAGGGAAGGAAAGAGCATTTTTAGAAAAAATTGAGTTTAAATTTTAAGAGTTTAGCACATCATCAAGTCTACCACATTAATGAAAATGTGTTTCCTTGAATGAAGAGTAGGAATAAGAAGTGAATTGGTATCAGTGCTAATCCCCCTTTTTTTTCTAAAGCTTTTCATGTGTTTCTGCATGTTTTCTCGTACTAAATGTACATGTATTACTGTATGTACATATATAGACATACAATGTAGTACAAATATTAGTTTACAGTATAAAATTCATAGCTTAATGATATTCCAAATTGAAAATATTAGAGGAAACCCCTCCCAAGCACAGATGACAGCACAGAAATTAGTCACGACTCATAACCATAGAAAACAAGCGTTCAAAAACTAGTGCTGTCATCGACAAGCCTTTTGTCGCCAAGCTTGTCGATAATAGTGTATTTTGACGGGAAGGTGAGAAGTCGACAAAGATTCTATGATGGGTGACAAGAATTAACCCTCATAACGTTACAGTACTAAGCTTGGCTGCACTTTACACAAGCACTGTGCAAATGCAAATGGTATGGAAATGTAAAATCAATGATGTATTTCATCAGAACATGCTGTACATGCGTGCGATCAATTGCCAATTTGAAGACGGGAATTGTTGCACCGGTCAATGTAATATGCATACTGCGAGCATTAGTAAACTAACCACAGTATTTATCAAAGACGTTTAAAATATCTTTATTTATCCTCTTCAACTTTAAGATCTTCAAATTGGTGCCAAGAGTTGCCAATTTGACGCGGGAATTATTGCACCGGTCAATGTAACAATAAACATACATACTGCGTGCACTGCATACCAACCACTGTATTTAGTCTGTACAAAGTACAATTGAACGATCTTCAAATTGGCGCACAAAAATTGTTGATAACTTCAGTTTGTATGAGCATGCACGAACAGAGCTTTTCCCCCATAGAAAAGTACAAGAATCGCCCACCTGCCAGCGTAAGATCTTCCGCGTGTTGAACGTAACTGAAGTAAGCGACATTTTTTTTGTCATACGTTCACACGTTGTGTACGTCCATGTATGTGACCAAGCTGACCGACTATAGCTCCATCATAGATCATGGACATGCACTATACGTCCCCGCAGTGTTTTCATGCCCATTCTTCTAGAGACTGTAGAAAAATACAGATTTCTTCCCCAAAATATGAATTTGAAACCTTGTGAGTACGAATTGTCTTTGCTGCAGGTTAGCAGCTCTATTTTATAAATATTGTGTGGTTCACACCGCAACGACTACACTCGCTACAGCTTCAAGAACCAGTACATAGTACCCGTACAAATTGATTGATGGAGTCGAGTGTACACTCAAATTGCTCAAAATAATTCCAACCATGACTGTCCACAATGTGTCGTCGGCTAGAATTTAACACGACATGTCGACAAAGATTTTTTTCCTTGATGACAGCACTATCAAAAACATCACTTCAGGTTCAATGTTTCCAGGGTTGTGGTGATAAACTGATCAATGCAGTTAAAATTATAAGCAGCTTCCCTGACTGCACAATTTGTGAAGTGTACTCTACACTAATCATGAAATAGAAGAAAGGTGAAATAACTTTACCAGGCGTTTCTGCATGAATCATAGGAACTTGCTGTCCAGATAACTTTGCCACAGTACTGCTCTTGCCAACACCTGTCTTTCCAACCAAACACAGCTTGTATTTCATTATTTTAGGTTGCTCTAAATGGGATGCGAACATTGGACTCTCCAGACGACCTAAGATAAAAGTACAAGGGTAAGAAATCTCAAGGAAATTTTCATCTCTGATTACTTCAGTAGAATTAAATTCAACTAACAACAGTTAGACTGAAGAAAATTTTCATCTCATTACTTCAGTAGAATTAAATTCAACTAACAAAAGTTCAAGGGTAAGAAAACTGTTAAAATAATTATCATGTGATTATAGCTTGCAAGAGAATAAGACCAACAATTAATAAAAGATTCTACATCCCATATATTATTACCATTCTGCTTTCTCTTCTAATAGCAGAGAAAAATGTGACACGTGGATAAAATATCGAAACAGAGAGGATAGAGAGATAAGAAAGAGAAAATGATAATCACAATACTGTAATACCATACATGTTCATCTTGCATTTCATTTCTTCTACAAATTCATCAGTTTGAAATTCAGATTTTATACCTGTAAGGCAGTAGACAGTATGAAGATATCAAATTCATCATCAGACAGGCCTACACAATGTTAAAACTTTCAAAAATATCTTGAGATGATCAGCATGTTTCCCTATAAAAAGAGTACATGTACATGCAACAAGAATTTTAATTCATCACTGAAGACGAATTAGGTGGTCTGTCTTCTCTTGCACATGATGCTGATGGAATGTTGACCTTAGTACATCCTATAGAGTTGAGTATAAACATGTTATCACTCCTAAAGTTAGGAATGATACTGTTCCATTGAACATGACAATAGTGATGATCATAAAGATGACAGTAAACATGAGTGACCGTGAAAAATATGATAAATGGCCTGTTATTCATCACTTTCATCATCATCATGGTCAGAAATATCATTATCATGCTCATCATCATCATTATTATCCTCATTATTATCATGCTCATCACCATCATTATTATCCTCATTATTATCATACTCATCATCATCATTATTATCCTCATTATTATCATGCTCATCACCATCAATATTATCCTCATTATTATCATACTCATCACCATCATTATTATCCTCATTATTATCATGCTCATCACCATCATTATTATCCTCATTATTATCATGCTCATCACCATCATTATTATCCTCATTATTATCATGCTCATCATCATTATTATCCTCATTATTATCATGCTCATCATCATCATTATTATCCTCATTATTATCATGCTCATCACCATCATTATTATCCTCATTATTATCATGCTCATCATCATCATTATTATCCTCATTATTATCATGCTCATCACCATCATTATTATCCTCATTATTATCATGCTCATCACCATCATTATTATCCTCATTATTGTCATGCTCATCACCATCAATATTATCCTCATTATTATCATGCTCATCACAATCAAAATTATCCTCACTATTATCATGCTCATCACCATCATTATTATCCTCATTATTATCATGCTCATCACCATCATTATTATCCTTATTATTATCATACTCATCATCATCATTATTATACTCATCACCATCAATATTATTCTCATTATTATCATGCTCATCACCATCATTATTATCCTCATTATTATCATGCTCATCACCATCATTATTAT
This sequence comes from Echinometra lucunter, assembly GCA_029962745.1. Taxonomy (NCBI): domain Eukaryota; kingdom Metazoa; phylum Echinodermata; class Echinoidea; order Camarodonta; family Echinometridae; genus Echinometra; species Echinometra lucunter. Next base: position 27,119,383 of record CM057166.1, on the reverse strand, counting down.
CCTCATTATTATCATGCTCATCACCATCATTATTATTATACTCATTATTATCATGCTCATCACCATCATTATTATACTCATTATTATCATGCTCATCACCATCATTATTATCCTCATTATTATCATGCTCATCACCATCAATATTATCCTCATTATTATCATGCTCATCACCATCATTATTATCCTCATTATTATCATGCTCATCACCATCATTATTATCCTCATTATTATCATGCTCATCATCATCATTATTATACTCATCACCATCAATATTATCCTCATTATTATCATGCTCATCACCATCATTATTATCCTCATTATTATCATGCTCATCACCATCATTATTATCCTCATTATTATCAAGCTCATCACCATCATTATCATCCTCATTATTATCATGCTCATCACCATCATTATTATCCTCATTATTATCATGCTCATCACCATCATTATTATCCTCATTATTATCATGTTCATCACCATCATTATTATCCTCATTATTATCATGCTCATCACCATCATTATTATCCTCATTATTATCAAGCTCATCACCATCATTATCATCCTCATTATTATCATGCTCATCACCATCATTATTATCCTCATTATTATCATGCTCATCACCATCATTATTATCCTCATTATTATCATGCTCATCACCATCATTATTATCCTCATTATTATCATGCTCATCATCATCATCATTATTATACTCATCACCATCAATATTATCCTCATTATTATCATGCTCATCACCATCATTATTATCCTCATTATTATCAAGCTCATCACCATCATTATCATCCTCATTATTATCATGCTCATCACCATCATTATTATCCTCATTATTATCATGCTCATCACCATCATTATTATCCTCATTATTATCATGTTCATCACCATCATTATTATCCTCATTATTATCATGCTCATCACCATCATTATTATCCTCATTATTATCAAGCTCATCACCATCATTATCATCCTCATTATTATCATGCTCATCACCATCAATATTATCCTCATTATTATCATGCTCATCACCATCATTATTATCCTCATTATTATCATGCTCATCACCATCAATATTATCCTCATTATTATCATGCTCATCACCATCAAAATTATCCTCATTATTATCATGCTCATCACCATCATTATTATCCTCATTATTATCATGCTCATCACCATCATTATTATCCTTATTATTATCATACTCATCATCATCATTATTATACTCATCACCATCAATATTATTCTCATTATTATCAAGCTCATCACCATCATTATCATCCTCATTATTATCATGCTCATCACCATCATTATTATCCTCATTATCATGCTCATCACCATCATTATTATCCTCATTATTATCATACTCATCATCATCATTATTATACTCATTATTATCATGCTCATCATCATCATTATTATCCTCATTATTATCATGCTCATCATCATCATTATTATCCTCATTATTATCATGCTCATCACCATCATTATTATACTCATTATTATCATGCTCATCATCATCATTATTATCCTCATTATTATCATGCTCATCACCATCATTATTATCCTCATTATCATGCTCATCACCATCATTATTATCCTCATTATTATCATGCTCATCACCATCATTATTATACTCATTATTATCATGCTCATCATCATCATTATTATCCTCATTATTATCATGCTCATCATCATCATTATTATCCTCATTATTATCATGCTCATCACCATCATTATTATACTCATTATTATCATGCTCATCATCATCATTATTATCCTCATTATTATCATGCTCATCACCATCATTATTATCCTCATTATCATGCTCATCACCATCATTATTATCCTCATTATTATCATGCTCATCACCATCATTATTATCCTCATTATTATCATGCTCATCACCCTCATTATTATCATGCTCATCACCATCATTATTATCCTTATTATTATCATACTCATCATCATCATTATTATACTCATCACCATCAATATTATTCTCATTATTATCAAGCTCATCACCATCATTATCATCCTCATTATTATCATGCTCATCACCATCATTATTATCCTCATTATCATGCTCATCACCATCATTATTATCCTCATTATTATCATACTCATCATCATCATTATTATACTCATTATTATCATGCTCATCATCATCATTATTATCCTCATTATTATCATGCTCATCATCATCATTATTATCCTCATTATTATCATGCTCATCACCATCATTATTATACTCATTATTATCATGCTCATCATCATCATTATTATCCTCATTATTATCATGCTCATCACCATCATTATTATCCTCATTATCATGCTCATCACCATCATTATTATCCTCATTATTATCATGCTCATCACCATCATTATTATCCTCATTATTATCATGCTCATCACCCTCATTATTATCATGCTCATCACCATCATTACTATCCTCATTATTATCATGCTCATCACCATCATTATTATCCTCATTATTATCATGCTCATCACCCTCATTATTATCATGCTCATCACCCTCATTATTATCATGCTCATCACCATCATTATTATCCTCATTATTATCATCCTCATCACCTCATTATTATTCTCATTATTATCATGCTCATCACCATCATTATTATCCTCATTATTATCATGCTCATCACCCTCATTATTATCCTCATTATTATCAAGCTCATCACCATCATTATCATCCTCATTATCATGCTCATCACCATCATTATTATCCTCATTATTATCATGCTCATCACCATCATTATTATCCTCATTATTATCATGCTCATCACCATCATTATTATCCTCATTATTATCATGCTCATCACCATCATTATTATCCTCATTATTATCATGCTCATCACCATCATTATTATCCTCATTATTATCATGCTCATCACCATCATTATTATCCTCATTATTATCAAGCTCATCACCATCATTATCATCCTCATTATTATCATGCTCATCACCATCATTATTATCCTCATTATTATCATGCTCATCACCATCATTATTATCCTCATTATTATCATGCTCATCACCATCATTATTATACTCATTATTATCATGCTCATCACCATCATTATTATCCTCATTATTATCATGCTCATCACCATCATTATTATCCTCATTATTATCATGCTCATCACCATCAATATTATCCTCATTATTATCATGCTCATCACCATCAAAATTATCCTCATTATTATCATGCTCATCACCATCATTATTATCCTCATTATTATCATGCTCATCACCATCATTATTATCCTTATTATTATCATACTCATCATCATCATTATTATACTCATCACCATCAATATTATCCTCATTATTATCAAGCTCATCACCATCATTATCATCCTCATTATTATCATGCTCATCACCATCATTATTATCCTCATTATTATCATGCTCATCACCATCATTATTATCCTCATTATTATCATACTCATCATCATCATTATTATACTCATTATTATCATGCTCATCATCATCATTATTATCCTCATTATTATCATGCTCATCATCATCATTATTATCCTCATTATTATCATGCTCATCACCATCATTATTATACTCATTATTATCATGCTCATCATCATCATTATTATCCTCATATTATCATGCTCATCACCATCATTATTATCCTCATTATCATGCTCATCACCATCATTATTATCCTCATTATTATCATGCTCATCACCATCATTATTATCCTCATTATTATCATGCTCATCACCCTCATTATTATCATGCTCATCACCATCATTACTATCCTCATTATCATGCTCATCACCATCATTATTATCCTCATTATTATCATGCTCATCACCCTCATTATTATCATGCTCATCACCCTCATTATTATCATGCTCATCACCATCATTATTATCCTCATTATTATCATCCTCATCACCTCATTATTATCCTCATTATTATCATGCTCATCACCATCATTATTATCCTCATTATTATCATGCTCATCACCCTCATTATTATCCTCATTATTATCAAGCTCATCACCATCATTATCATCCTCATTATCATGCTCATCACCATCATTATTATCCTCATTATTATCATGCTCATCACCATCATTATTATCCTCATTATTATCATGCTCATCACCATCATTATTATCCTCATTATTATCAAGCTCATCACCATCATTATCATCCTCATTATTATCATGCTCATCACCATCATTATTATCCTCATTATCATGCTCATCACCCTCATTATTATCATGCTCATCATCATCATTATTATACTCATTATTATCATGCTCATCACCATCATTATTATCCTCATTATTATCATGCTCATCACCATCATTATTATCCTCATTATCATGCTCATCATCATCATTATTATCCTCATTATTATCATGCTCATCACCATCATTATTATACTCATTATTATCATGCTCATCACCATCATTATTATCCTCATCATCATCAACAGCAGTACCATCTGATCATAGTTGTCATTATACAAAATCATCATTTAATTACAGAATAAATTCCCATTAAGAAAAGAGTTAGAAAAATGATACAATTCACCATTATCAACATTGATCATAGTCATAACAATCATATCAACATTACCATTATCAAACCACAATGACAAAACATAATTATAATAATAACTAGAATTGCAATCGTATAAGAATGATGTGCATGCAATGATGCTGTGAGGAGATGACGGCGATGACCAAGGAACATAAGAGATGTTGTTAGGAGAAAAAATACAGGAGTGTAAGTACTGAGAGGAAGATGGAAGTTAAGGCATAAAAATGGCCATAAAATGGACTGAAAATGAAGAAAATGACGGCTAGACGGTAAGCAAGAGTCATACCGGAAATTGAAGGGAGACCAGTGACCAAAATGGGATGTTAAGGAACATCCATACAAAATTTGGTAGAAATTGGAATAGAGAAAGAGGTATAGAAATAGAAATTGATCGTTATGTAATGGATGTGGTTTAAACTAAGCATGAGAATATGACCATCCATAGTTAGAAGAATTATGTCCGATTCGGCCATCCATAGTGACAGAAAAGTGCTAAGGAATAGTTACAAAATATGGTAGGACTGGAAAAAAGGGACCTGCAGATAGATCACAATAATAGTGTGCATATACAAACAACTCTGACAGAAAGTTAAAAGAAAGAAAAAAAAAATAATTATTTCCAATTCAGCATGCCATAGTGAAGAAAGAAAATGCGGGTTCTGTTAATGTGTTATCCACCCAGCGTTCTATTCTAATTTACTCGAAATTTTCTGTGACAACATGGGCTTTATTTGGTATCTACATGTACATGTATGAAAAGAGAATTTCATTGCGGTTGTTTTGGGACTATTTGTAATGGCGCTCAGAGCGATACAAGAAATTAAGGCGCCATATTGGAAGGCATTGGAGAATGAGGTTTTTTCATGATAATTTCGCGCTGACGTCAGCTATTGTTACCAAACTTGGCAGACAGTCGTCAAATACATTTATACAATAACCTGCCAAGTCTCAAACGCAAAGCGACAAGATTTGAGAATTGAGAACAAGTTGAAGTTATTCCTCCATTTTCTTCAGTATCATGATATAGGACAGCCATTTTGGCCAATTTCGTCAGTGATGAGGTACATATTTTTTGAATTGCCTCAAAAGGGCATCTCTTGAACTACTTAAATCCAGAAAAGGGCACGGGTTTATCCATGCATGACGGAATGACAGCCATGGAAAGACAGCTCTATTTCTATGATGCCTAATTACTAATGCGTGAAAATTGGCACAAATATGTGGAATCATAATCTTAACATTCTCTGTAAATATGAGTTTGAAAGAAATTGAGACAGCAAAGTTATAGCACTTTTTTTGTTTTTATGGCTCAGCATTCTACGAAATTTCATATTTTTGAATGGAGACGAATTCGGATTAGGATTATGAGAATGAAGATGATATTTTGAAGATTATATTTTGAATGCATATAAAAGAGCAACTCTTAGACTATCTACAGCATTTTTTTAAAAGTCTGTAGCATGAAGTATGACGGAGATAGGGAGGAAGAGAGAAAGGCATGAAAATGGACTGAAAATAGACTGAAAATGGACAAAATGGCGCCTGAATGGTCATGCATGAGTGATTTTGAAAAATGAAGATCCAGGTGCACAAGAAGAGATGGCTATGAATATGCCTATCAAATTTGAAATGAAATAGACATGAGGAAGTGACCTAAAGAGAGGCCACAAAAAGCATGTGTTAAATGAATGGGATTGTTGTGGAAGAAAAAGAAGAAGAAGAAGAAGAAGAACGCGAACGAAAACAATGCAATGATGTCAGGGCATTATTGCAAAGAAGAAGAATAAGAATTCAGAATGCGAATGAAAACAATGCAATGATGCCAGGGCATCATTGCAATAATCATATTGATAATGATGATGGCAATGATGATGATAATGATGAAGATAATGATGAGCAAGAAACAATAATCACTATAGTGATTTAGATAGTAAAGAAAAATGCTTCTAATGGCCAGGAACACATACAAAACTAATTTTGAAATGGTTCCTAGCATTTTTATATATCGTGCGTGCACTGATTCACGGATGTACACTAACAAGCACGTCTAAGGGTTGTGAATTGATTGGACAGTAATTAACTTTAACCACGCCGAGAATGAGAAATGGCTTTCTGTTATGACAATACCATGACGTGATTTTCACAAAGTGGCGCCTAGATGACATCATGATGACCTGATAAACTCGAAAAATATAAACATCTGGGAAGGAGAGTAGATTCACAGAAGTGGGACAATTTGATATTGCAGTTTAATGGAAAGCTAACCCTACAGGTTTTCTACATGACAAGGAATAAGATTTCCCATAGGGTTGAACACAAACTACTCTACAATACATGTACTTTCCACAAGACATAATATTCAAAATATGACAGTTTATTACATAGATGACCCTGAACAGATTTTTAACTTTAGTGGGCGTGTGCAACCTTATAGTCAGCTGAAATTGATTCTAAATCATTGGTATGTACAGTAATTGTCAAGAGTAGTATCAGGAATCCAAATCATGTGAAGAAACAACATTTTTACATTTAAGATGACCTGCGCCTGCACAATACGACTGGAAATTTTTTTTTAAAATGCTTTAAATGGCCTGAAATGTGTGCAGAATGAAGTTGAGACGATTGCAGCATTTTTTATGCACAGATATATGCATAGGCATGTGTCTAAAGGGATGGAATTACTTGGGATTGATGCTGAGTTTAAACAAGACAAATATGAATAAGAAATGATTTCTCATTATGAAGTTAGTCATGACTTGATTTTCACAAAATGGTGACTTGATGACGTTGTGATGACCTGATGACCATAAAAACCTTAGTTGAACTTGTCCTTAATAGGACTAATAACTGACAACAATTTGATGAAAACTGAGTGACCCCATTTTGAGTTATCATGAACACATAAAAAAAATAATAAATCAATAAATAAGTAAATATATGAATGAATAAATAGAAATTTTTAAAAATTCTGATAAAATTAAGTCGTGATCTGTCATAGTATGACCGATCACCTAATAAGAAACATTTACATACTGTGCATAATTATAATTAACAGTTCATTGCTAACCATCAAAATACACTGTACAAACCTGTTTTAAATTATTACATGTAACTGTCCCCCCCCCCCCCCCCCTTTGGAAGTACATTGGGTGATTTCAAGTACAGTGTTGGAGGCTGGTGTTGGTATTGTGAGAACACCAACACCAGCCTTAACACCAAACTTGAAATCAGGCTGGTGTTGGGATTGACCTCGCAAGATTTGGCGTATTTCCTGTAGTCAGTGTTGCTTTCTGGTGTTGAATGTCATCTGCTGAACCGAGTATCACAGTTCGTGTTGATGATTTACATGTAATTTCCCCATTCACCAACACCAGCCCCTAGGGATCAGGAAATTCATGATTTCAAGTATGGTGTTGGTGTTGGTGTTGTAATTATACATGTTATTGCTGCTTGTCCCTAGCGGAGCAGGCGGCACTTTTTGCTACAGCCACTCGTGACATGTTGGTGGTTAAACCCATTTCGTAGTCAAAACAACTTAGAATAATCAAAACCAAAAATTTTCCTTGGAAGAGTGATAATTTTCCTCTTGGATTCTTCAAATGATTATGCAATTCGAATTCAATAAGATGTAGATTTATTAGAAGTTCTGAGGGGAAATGATTTTTATCGTCAAGATTTTTCGCTATAGCGTATGACGTCACTTGGTGTTGAGCTATCTTTAAGGTGATCGGATTAGAGCGGTATCGTCCCTCTAAACTGACCATCGGTGTTGGAGCTCGGTTCAGCAGCCTTTCCACGCTCTCAACATCAACACCAACACCGCACACAGAACTTGAAATCACCCACTGTATCTGTCAATAACTCATTTTCTATCTCATCCACCTATTTCACTTACCAAACACTCTCCTCTTTCCATGTCTGAGGATACTTGCAAAGTATTCCTTTCCTTGTGTTGACTTGTGCCAGTCATCATGTTCAATGTGTGTACCATGAGTGTGTATACACCACTTTGATCTATCATCCTCCATTACTCAACAGATTACCATAGCTGTCAAGAGAAAGGAATTGAAAACAAGATGTTATAGTGCACTGCCAGTCCAAAAACATTTCTGTGTGACATATAATGCACTTGAGAAATCCAAAGCAATGGATGCACATATTACGGTATTCAACTCCAGAGCATTCACTATAAGTATATTATACCAATAGATAAATAAATAAATAAATCAATCAATCAATCATTAATTCAATTTGCTAAAAAGCAAAACATTTCGTTACTATTTTTTCCTTTAGTCCTGCTTATCAGCAGTCAAAAACCAATGTAGCCTTGTGTTGTGTGTATAGGCCTAATTCAGTGTAAGGTTATCTGATGATAACCTGGCATTCGTGTAAGTGGTATGGGCATTTATCATGATCTGAGTGGCCTGGGGATGGGGGGAGGCCACTACCATTAAAAATTCAAATCCAAATTCAAAATTCTAATTCTAATTCATTGAAATAAAATCTTGACTTCTAAGGAAAACACAACAAAAACAAAAATTTAACAGAAACATTGAACAACAAAATATAAAAAAACAAAGACAGATTATACAAGGTGGACACCATGCTCGTACACAAAAATGGGTAAAAAAGGGTTGTTTTTCACGGACAGGCGATGTACATGTACATGGACTACACGCGTATAATGAAAAGGGTATCAAAATTGCGAAAATCAAGAAAAAGGGTATACTTTCACAGAAGGCTTACTTGAAAAGGGTATCTTTTCTGACTTCATTTGAAAATAATTGTTTAGGGTGATGGGGGAAAACATGACAAAATACTTGTTTAGAGTTTTCTGAGATCAAAGGAAAATTACTTGTTTAGGGTCACTCACACTAGTGCTTGGTTATACTAACCTTGCACAACAGACGTGCTGTAGCATGCAAATTGCTGATGCTGACAATAAGAAAGTAGTGTTCTACCAATGAATTTTTGGGGACAGAGGAGCAAGAGCTGTTATCACCAGTGATCAGAAAAATATTTTTCAAAATTCATGTGATCAAGATAATTTACATCCAGTTGGAGGAATGGAATGGAAATAGAATTTTATTATCCTAGGTGTAAACAAATATTTTATATGAATTTGTTGATCATTTTAGTAATTTCAATCTTCGACTATAGAGGGCTGCATGTCACATAAATTTGCACAGCTCAGTATACCAATGTAGCCCTGTGTGGTTAAGGGGTCGACTTTGAAAGCCCATGTACAACGAGCATGGTGTCCGCCCACTCACACTAGTGCTCGGTTACACTAACCTCGCACAACAGACGTTCTATATAGCATGCAAATATTTTATATGAATTTTAGTGATTTTTATTGACTATAGAGGGCAGCATGTCTTCATAAATTTCCACAGCTCAGCATACCAATGTAGCCCTAATGCTAAAGCTACTTACTCTCAGGGCCGTAGCGAACCAATGCTTGCAAAAGTGATTTAGTAGGGATGTTTTGAAGTGGCCAAATGGCTGCTATGTTAACGAGATAGGGAAAAATGCCAGGCTCCGTGGAGAGTAATAGCATTAGCGATTTTTTTTTTTTTTTTTTTTACTCTCCAGGAGCCTCTAGGCTAGGCAGGGAACCGTAAACATCGGTTTTTACCAGCTTCCCTAAGATAAATCTTTGTCTAAATTTTTGTTTTCCGATATAAAATTTTCAGTCCCAAGTGTCAGTTGGGTTCGTTATGGCCACAGCTGATAGTTACAAGGCTGGTGCCATTGGCCCATAACAAGGGGAAATGATTTTCCAGGGGTTGTTTTGAAGTGGCGAAATGGCTACTCCGACTACGTTAGTGAGATAGGGAAAAATTCCAGGCTCTGTGGAGAGTAAGTAGCGTTTTTTTTTTTTTTTACTGTCCAGGAGCTTCCAGGCTAGTGTGGGTGTTCATCTTGCCCCCGGGGCCGAGATGGGTATTACATGGGTATGGTTATGACTTGCATGTACCGCCGCGCCGCCAGGCTCGCCGGCTAGTATAATATTAGACCCCTTTTACACCAAGTGCCCATGGCCCTGCAATTTTGTGCGTTTACACTGGGATCGCGGCCGCGGCCTGTATCTATATCCTTTCAAAGTTTTGTTGTAGGAGCGCTCTACAATTTGACAAAACCTTTTTTACCCGCCCGCGTGTACGCCCAGTTTGTAATTCTACAATACTGGCTCTATGACATCATTGAAAACGGAAGATGGCCTCGCATTTGGCCCTGCTCCGCGTTTACACCCAAACTGGCCGTGGCTCAGCTGCGGCCAAGACTACCTCCAGAGCTGGTCCGAAATTGGCCCTGCTTTTGATTTTTGTGCTTTTACACCAAGCACTGGCCGCGACCGGGCCGCGGCCCAGCTGCGGCCAAAGGCTTGGTGAAAAAGGGGTCTTAGCCGGTGAGTCTGGCCAGGTGACAATTAACCCATTCATGACAGGAATTATTTAAAGCCTAATTTGATCAGCTTTTATTCTTCAAATTGGCAACACCAACATTCTTATTTTATTGCTACATTTTTCTTATAAAACGTCATGTATCTGAAATGAATATAAATTGACAGAAACTATGATGAGAAGTCAAAAAGTTGCCAATTTTTAGGGGAAAACGGTGATTTTAAACCTTCTATCACATTGCCAATTTAAGGATTTTAATGCTTATTTTTCTTTAAAAAATTTTCAGCATAAAACACCGAATATTGATGCAACCAAATTGGGCACAGTTTGTGTAGAATTTTTTGCTCTTTCTGCTCATGTATTTGGTATGATTTTTAAGGCTTTGCATCAAAAGATATTAGGCCAAACCACAAAATGTGGACCTTTGTCACGAATGGGTTAAAAGGTAAGTCCACCCTAGAAGTTTCACTTTTTCAATAAAAGGAGATAAATTTGAACAGCATTTTAAAAAAGAAATGAGCAAAATCGGTCAAAGAATAAGAAAATTACACTCTTCTTCTTCTTCTTCTTCTTCTTCTTCTTCTTCGCTATAAGTACAGGCCACCGTCTGGTGTATTCTCATACTGTTGTGTAGTGCAGGAGTAGTGACTCAGTTAAAAAGGTCTACTAAGAACTATTAACCCCCATAGGTCTAAATATGTTCAGAAGAATTGCTTTTTACATCACAGACTATGGGGTAAGAAAATGTGCACCTTCCAAGAAAATTGAGAAAAAGTGAAATTTTTAATGTACAAAGTGAATGGAGACCTGCTCACATATGATGTCATCAGTGTTGCCAATTTGCAGAGCCGAGAGTAATTTATTACTAGTACTAGGAAATGTAAATGAGTGTAATTTTCTTATTCTTTGATCGATTTTGCTCATTTCTTTTTTAAAATGTTGTTCAAATTTATCTCCTTTTATCGAAACAGTGAAACTTCTAACAGTTAGGGTGGACTTTCCCTTCAACATAGGCCCCCTACCTACGAACCGGTAGGCCTACTAACTTACGTTACATGTGAAGCCTGTTCCTATTATTACCGACTACTTAACAGTTTCCAATCCCACTACAGAAAAGATTCTCAGGAAAATGTCTCAAAATGTTACTGACATGTACAGAAAATACTGCTTAATACTGTCCACTGACTTTGAAGACATGAATCTACGCCAATTTGCAATGGCCGTCAGAACAATAAAGCCTTGCAATTTTTTTAACAAAGAAAGATGGTGTCTTATTACCGGCCCTACGATTTGTCGATGAAAATGATTCAAAATTTAGATAAAAATAAGCCATGTTTGATATCAAATACCATTCTAAATGATTCTGGAAATGTTAATTGCCAACACTTGCATAGTATACAGATAAAATATAACCTCAAAAATGTCATTTTAAAGGTATTTTTCCATGGTAGATATTTTTTATCTCCTACTTTCCGTGTAAAAACTGCACAATTTGGGGACGCGCCTATGGAGATTGCATAGTTAAGACGCATTGTAGATGCCCAAATTTGACCCTAAGCGTCTGTGAATACTATTACAAAATCCACATTATCTTTGTTATTAAAAAGTGTCTGGGCAATAAAATTTCGGAGATTTACCTTGAATATATTCTGATTGTAGTCGCACCTTCCATAAAGATCAAGCGCATCGATATCGTCGCACGTTAGGCTGGAATGATGAAGTAAACAACTGTGCGTGCACTAAATTTTCTCTAAAGCCATGTAGACTAAGCGCGCGATCGCGCGTGATATGCCTGTTGCCCCGGGCATGCCCGGGCCCGGGTTAATTACAATCAGGGAGATGGGATCTCCCTGATTACAATACAAGCGCAATTAGGTCAATATGCAAAATACGATGACTCGGCCTTGCAATATTACTAGTACTACACACGTCCTCATAATTCCGAAAATAAACAACATTTTATGGAGAGGTCGGTAATATAACTGGTCGGTATTAGGTACACTGATCATACCATACCACACTAACATTAGAATTAGATTACATGTAGATGTACAGCCTGCACTGCACAGCCTGCAGTTAGATTTAGTTTTTTTACACATGTTTTACTAATGTCTAGATCTAGGTCTAACGTTAGATCTACATGTACTTACAATTTAATATCGAAGTACCGCAGGTCATGTAGGAACTTACAGCAAACAAAGCTGAAACGTGTATCTTCCAGACATGCCAGAAACACTGCTCAGCCCACAGAATATATTCTATCAGTAAATTCCGCAAGCACATAGCTAGACTCTGATCTGCGCTGCGGGGCCGGGCCGGGGCATGCACAGCGCAACGGCCGCGCCCGCGCCGGCCGGGATGCGAATTTTTTTTCCGTACATGGAACGCAAATCTTTCTTGTGCGCATGTGCGTGGACTTATTTCTTGCTGGACCTTTCCATAGGCAATCCTCGCAATCCCATAGACTGTATGTCACATGCGACTCATTTACGATGTTTTGTAGTCTTTGCGCGCAGACCCTATCAGTGATACTTGTTGCGTTCGCGCAGGCACTGATTTTTCTCTCCTTCCTCCTTCTTTCTCTTTCTCTCTGTCACTCTGTATTAGTACTACTAGTACTTATTTCAAATGTTCTGCTGAGGGCCAGAAAGCCATTTACTAAAAGCACAACAAATGCCCTTCTGGCTCTCAACCAACTATGAGATCGATGTTGCTTGTACGAGTGGTACATAGTGAGGGGAGTCTACCGCTGGAAAAGTATTGAGTCAAAATACTAAATGTATAGTTGAAAATATAATTGTATTTCCAAGTATAAGGAACAGGTATCCATCACATCATTAGAAACATACAGGGCTTTAACAAAAAAACAAACAACAACAGCTTAAACAATAAAGAAAGAGGATGGCAGCTCAGAAAGTTTCGTACCTCTTCTCTGCCAAAGCCGAATATAAGATTAATCAGGCAGTTAAGATTGCAATCGGTTGCATATCTGCACATCAGTTTCATATTCATTTCAGTAAAAATTATGTTTTCTCTAATTTTCGTTTATAAAAGTACAACCACAAACACCACACCGACTACACATTAAATGTAGGCTAGTAATATATGCCTACATAACAAAAAGGTAATCTAAGAGTTGTATTTTACATCGACTGAGTGTTTTTGACAATGAAGAACATGAAATACTAATCAATTGCTTCGTGTTCAATGGCTGCAGAATTGGGCAACAAGATTAGTGTTATAGGTTTCCAGGATCATCCTTCTCAACCCCTTTTGAGTTCACTGCACTGGCTTCCTTTGAAACAGAGAATAATTTTCAAATTACTTGTGTTTGTGTACAAAATACTTAATAATCAAGCTCCAAAGTATTTGGGTAATTGTTTGAATTTATACACATCCACCAGAGGACTGCTCAAGGTCAGCCAGTGATCCTCTTCGTCTTACACATTAAGTTACTCGTACATTAGCTGGTGATAGGTGACTGCTACTACTACTACTAGTAGCAGTAGTAGCAGTAGTAGTATTAGTGGTGGTGGTGGTAGTACTAGTAGTAGTAGTAGTAGTAGTAGTGGTAGTAGTGGTAGTAGTACTATTAGTAGCAGTGGTAGTAGTAGTGGTAGTAGTAGTAGTAGTGGTAGTAGCAGTAGTGGTAGTAGTGGTAGTAGTAGTGGTAGTAGTAGTGGTAGCAGTGGTAGGAGTGGTAGTAGTGGTAGTAGTAGTAGTAGTAGTAGTAGTAGTAGTAGTGGTAGTAGTAGTAGTAGTAGTAAAAGTAGTAGTAATAGTAGTGGTAGCAGTGGTAGTAGTAGGTTGGTAGTCATTTATTATTTGGTATGCATTTTTATAATATCATCAGCACAACTTTTTTCTTTTACAGTTGAAATGAAAAAATTTATAACAAAAACAGACACTTTATAACGTTTATAACGTTTAAGCACACCCAGGAAGAGAGAGAGAGAGAGAGAGAGGGGGGGGGGGGAGCATGCATGTCCTCTTAACCCTTATCCCATTTACCCAGCAAAGTCTTATACCCTATCTCACCTCCCCTGCAACATGTACCACCACCCAATCCTGACTCCCATGAACACACCACTGAGTCTACCAGGGAAAGGTACAATGCTACAATAATAAATGCAATTCACGTTCACTCATGCATAGAATTTTGATTTAATAAACCATAAAATTCACTCAGCAAACCTAAACTGATTGCAACTGATCATGAATTCATCATATCACCCTCAATTCTGTAACCTCCAAAGGACTCATCTCTCACAAATTGAAAGGTGCAATTCCTGCGCAACCTAATTTTCATACCCTTTACAAACGTGAGCAGTGCTCACCCAAGCATGAATTATTTTCGGCCTTTTTGGTCTCATATGAAAGCTGAGTCCATGAACTATCCATACATATAAACCCTTTCTTCCAGAATCATGTATTTTTCATTTGGCAGCCATTTAAAAAGTGTAAAGTTTTTTTTTGAGACGCACTGTCGTTATTTGCAGAACAGATCCCACTATATAAGGTATTATAACGAAATTGGTTGGGGTTGATTGTTACAAGGAATTAGAGTTAGTTTGACACTCGGCACTAAGCTCTCACAGCGTTCGTCTCCCTCATACATTAACTGCTGCCACGAAATACGAATTACGAGAAATGACAAGAGTTTCCGACTTTAAGTAGGTTTATTAGACATGTTCGATGACCACATGCGGTACAGAGTCGTTTACATTTCTACAATTTTCCTTCGCTTTTATACGGAATTATGCTACTAGTATGCTGTCCTTTGTAAGGACGCGGCCCGACCTCAAGTGGAGGACAGAGTTTGACCTCAAGCTGAGGACAGAGTCTGACCTCCACTCGCGATCAATCATGTCAAAGGGAAGGCCGCACGCGACTGAAGTCCATCCTTGCCATTACGTAACACAAGGGCAAGCTCTCTCGCGCTCGACGAGCGAGACCTTGGCGTTATGCAACGCAAGGCCAGATGCGCGAGCAAGGCCGAAAAACAAAATCGTAAAATTAGTCAAGGGCTAGAGTTGGCATTGAAATCAGTCGGACTACTCTTCATAAATGAATTCTGCTGATAATGTCGTTTCCAAATTCGTGACAGCATAATAATTTTGACTCACCTCCTTCCAAGGTTGAATGTGGTATTCTTCAGGGATCCCTGTAAGGTCCCTTGCTATTTCTGTTGTATATTGTAACGAAATTTGTTGAGGTAATTGTTACAGGGAATTGGAGTTAGTTTATGACACTCGGCACTCAGCCCTCCCAGCATTCGCCTCCCTCACACATTAACCGCTGCCACGAACTTACGAAGTACGAGAAGTGACAAGAGAGCTTCCGGCTTTACTAAGTAGTTTTATTTGACATGTTGGATGACCACATGGGGGCATCGGGTACAAAGTCATTTACACTTATGTACTTATTATCCTACGGGCAGACATTTCTACATGATCTCGGGAGCAAACCCACCAAGCCAAATCCTCTCTTCTGCGATTTTCCTTCGCTTTTATATGGAATAATTGCTATGTTGTCCTCTATAAGGACGCGGCCCGACCTCAAGTGGAGGACAGAGTTTGACCTCAAGCTGAGGGCAGAGTCTGACCTCCACTCGCGATCAATCATGTCAAAGGGAAGGCCGCACGCGACTGAAGTCCATCCTTGCCATTACTTAACACAAGGGCAAGCTCGCAAGCAACGCAAGGCCGAAAAAACAAAATCGTGAAACTAGTCAAGGGCTAGAGTTGGCATCGAAATCATGGACTATATTAAATGAATTCTGCTGGAAATGTCGCTTCCAAATTCGTGACAATATTAATAATTTGTGTAACGTTACTTCCTTTTTCCTCTTTGTAATATTTGCTGATGATATCAACATCATTTCCTCACACAAAGACTTCAATACACTCCTTTCTAAGACAAACGAAGAGTTAAGTAATGTAGTTGATTGGTTTGACTCCAATAAATTGGTGATTAATTATGATAAAACATGTATTTTGTATTTCTTTAAGTCTCCTCCCCACACAATCAAAGTGAAAAAGAAAATACATACTTGAATGTTTGTGATTCAGTCAAATTCCTTGGGGTAATTTTGATAATCAACTTACTTTTATTATTATTATTATTATTATTTTATTCGGCATTTCAACAAAAAAAAGTTTACAATCAATTTACAGGAGAAAATACAATTACAGAGTGAAAAGGGATGTTTGCAGAACAAGTCCAGGTTGCCTGGAAAAGGAAAAAGTTAAATAAATAACTGTAGCCCGCAGGCTATCCTTCCCGACCTGGACTTGTATGTAAACACCCCAAGAATAAAAACATGTATATATATTATTATATTAATACAAGCAATAATTCATATAGAAAAAGCATATTGAAATTGATATGTATATTAAACAATGCAATATAGTGTGATTGAAACGTAATTACAGGGCAACTTAAAGAAGTTGTAGTAAATTGGTATTTAGATATACATTTGAATTAGCCAGGTAAATATAAACTTTAAAGTACATTGTATTGGGGAAGGTGTATAAGCAGTAAAAAAAGGGAAACCTCATAAGATTTGAAATTAATAAAAAAAGAAAATATGAATATTAGAATAATGTACCGGTAAATGAGTGTATATTTAAACAGAAATTTGTCAGGTTAACAGTTCACTAGGAATTACAATAAATATACATTGCTTAACGTAATTCAAACTAAAAGTATATAAAAGCAAATGGATTAAAGAACATTAGATTAGACAAATTAATGCAGTGAGTATAGGAAAGATGAAGCTGACCAATATTCCATTCTGTTGCTCATAGAGCCCCCCCCCCCCCCCCCCCCGCAGTAATCATTATACATCTTATTCAAATAACTCAGTCCGTAAGCATCTTAGCCATGGATTTAAAGATCCACAGACCAGGACAAACTCATTTCGTAGACTAGGTGTTAATTCCTCCCACACTCTTGGGAAATAGTGGATTGGGGAGCAGTGTAACCTTTGGGTCCTAGCCAGCAGGTGTCTGAACAGTACATTTTCTTGATGACGGTCATTAATGATTGTTTTGGAGATTATGATAGTAGAATTAATTTGTCTGAACAGGGACTTGGCAAAAAACGAAATCAATAGAAATTTGCGTCTGGAAGCCAGTGTTGGCCATTCTAAAATACGAAGACGTTCTTCATATGACATCTGTTGTTTTTTCTGCTTTAACACCATACGGGTGGCTCTCCTTTGCAGAGACTCAATTCTGTCGATCAGACACCTGTTGTGTAGGTACCACGTGGGCATGCCATATTCAATAATGGGGAGTACTAGGGCTTTATACGATGCAAATAAAGCCTTTGTAGATAAACCCTGTGACATAGTAGTGATGAGACCAAGCAGTCGATTTGCTTTGGATACTACATATTCTACATGGGAATGCCAGGTAAGTTTAGAGTTTAATATTAGCCCAAGATATTTGATTTGATTCTTTTCAAGATCATCATCATTCTTATGTAATTGAGTTGCTGAAGAAGATGATGCATCCACCTGTACGATCCAGCATTACATTCATACATAGCAAATCTAGTTACTACTAACTTGGAGCAAGTACATCCATGTACTTCTCCAAGAGGTAACACCTTAGTTTGGGTTGTCAACCAGTTCATTATTCAGGCTGTTAGAAGGTAAAGTGTTGTTAGCAAAAGCAGTGCGGGTTCTGGGAAGGTGGAAGTGGTTTGTCTGTCTGGTTGGATAAGAATGTAAAGCATTGTTGCCGCAATAAAGGGACAAAAGCATCTGGTAAATTACCTTTCGAGAGTTCGTACATAAATATTCCAAGATTATATAGGTGCAAGTCAGATATCTTTAGAGTATTATAATTATAGAAGAGCTCATTTGTATGTGCACTAAAACCCACTTTATTAACTGTTCTATGATTCCCGTTTTTTTGCAAAACATTAATTTTATCTATTAGGGTTATACCTTGAAAAGAATTCTTTCTTGCTCGCTTCGCTCGCTCGAGTAATTAAGATATACATGCATGGTTTCGGAAAGCAAACAAATTTGTCAAGTGAGGTGACCGAATTTACATAATGCATGGCCTATTGCCAATTTTGACTACGAAATATTAAACACTTCTGTGGTAGAGAGAACGGGAGGCGATTTTTTATTTTTTATTTTTTGCCACGAGAGTTCCGGTCCCCATTACCATAATGAGCGTCCGAGAAGTAAGACTAGCAATGTATTCCAGGTATGATTCTCTCTCTCTATACACTTGCTTGGTATCTGCTTCTCGTGGCTAAGTCAGTAGAGTAGGCATGCCAGAAACGAGAGGGCTAGGGTTCGAATCCCACTCTCAGCTCTACTTTATTTTTGTTTAATAAAGCAAAAATAATTGATACCAGTGGCGTTTACTCCGTCAGAAATACTTTAAGTATCACAGCTATTCTTGAACGCAGTCGGTGTCATTCCAGCCCGGAACTCTCGTGGCAAAAAATTTTGAGGCCGGGAGCAGTTACCAAACACTTGTTTTTTTATTTATTTATTTATATTTGTATTTTTTTTTTTTTTTTTTTTTACTGAGTAGTGCATTATTGGTGAAAAGGGGACAAGAAAAGGAAAACTAAATTAATATCAAATCTATCACTGATTAAAAAATGTGGCTATAATTATGAATTAGAATGGCAATTTTAAACACTCAGTATTTGAATTAATTGAATACGTTTTTAAGGGGGGAAATATATATAGTCTCGAACATAATTACGTATGCAGGAAATGCAAGCCTGAAAATTATTTTATATTTCATATAGTAAGCTAGCATGTTAATGAAATGAATAAAGGTAACTATAGAATATTGCAGTAATCACATTTTACTGTAGGTGAACAGTAGACAAAATTTTAGTTTATGTTTAAAAACAGAAGAGCTGACAGACTGCCTAATAGAACAGTCTATGCTTTGGTCCAGTATGTATATGCCTTTATTTCTCTCTCTCTCTCTCTCTCTCTCTCTCTCTCTCCTTTTTAAAAATTTTTTTAATTTTTTTTACAGACCAACTCTTTTCCACATTTTCAGTGTCTTTGTAACTTTTGCTATTGTTCATGAATTTATTCTTGTTCAATTCAATCCATTTCATTCAATATAAAAAAAAGCAAATTTACAATATATACACAGACGTAATCAGAAACAAAAGTAGAGGCAAAATAGCAAACATATGGTTAGGGGCTACCAAAAAAGAATAAAATCTTGTGAACTGGCGCCCCTTTACAAAATGACATGATATACAATATAAATTAAAAATCGATCACTAAATTCATTATGACAATAAAAGTCGCACATAGGCACTGATCTGAGGGGGCCAGATAGTGCTAGACGAATTTTACAAATGCGTATAAAGCCTTTTTTTCTTCTGCAATTTATGGAATGGTTCTAATTTACTTTTCCCAACGCTGGCCCAGGTGATATTGCAATAATTAATGAAAGGAGGTACAAGTGAATTACAGAGCAAGAATAAATGTGTGGTTTTTTTTTAAGTAGAATCGAACGTAATTTACAGATAATTCCGATATTTTCAGAGATCTTATAATTAGTATAGTCTGTCTATCTGGAAACACTTTAATAACCGTATGATCTTGAAACGGACAATTATACTTTTGTTAAATCTGAATGATGTAAAAGTGGAACTTCAATTCAATTCATTTCAATAAGTGATAATTCGCACTCACCATGCTCAAAATACACCATGGGCCTATAAGATCTAGAGTATTTTGGTAACTATACGCTTGCCGAATTTTCCAAAATTATCCTGTGTCTAATACGAGCGAGCGGAGCGAACGAGGAAAAAATACTCCTTTTTATGGTAGAAGTGATGATTCGTCGTCAAAATACACCATGGACCTATCAGATTTCTAATTATAAAATATGTTTGGTCACTTCGCTTGCGTAATTGGTTTGCTTTTCCAAACCATCCTGCATGTATCTAAGTATTATAGGAGCGAGTGCAGCGAGCAACGATATACTCTTTTTCGTGGTAGGGATAATTCGTCTTCAAAATACATCATGGGCCTATCCGAATCATATTGGTCACCTCGCTTGCCGAATTGGTTTGCTTTCCCAAACCAACTTGTATCCAAATAGTATACGAGCGAGCGCAACGACCGAGAAAAAATATATACTCTTTTTTGTGGTACAGAAGTGTTATTTCATCATCAAAATACACTATAAGCCGATAAGATCTCTGAATAATACATATCGGTCGAATACGACTCTATTTGGGCACCTTGCTTGCCGTCCGAAACAATTCCGTTTCAATGCGAGAGAGGTAATCGAGCGACTGACAAAAAATATTTTCTTTAGAACGTAGATTCGTCACCAATAATGCAAATCTTCCGGTATAATTCGAGGATAGTCGGACACCTCGCCGCCAGTGATATTTTGGCTTCTCGCTGCTGGAGAAAGAGGTGCTTGCTGCCCGAAACCATCTTGTTTCTATAAATTATGAGCGAGCAAATTGAGCGAACTATAATTTGAGTAATGTATTTTATCGGCATCTCCCGTTCTCATAGTGGGATTAGAGCAGGGGCGTAGACAACGGGGGGGATGAGGGGTATGCATCCCCCCACCTCACGAGGTGGGGGGGATGACATGTACAATCATCCCCCCAGGTTTTAGGGAAGGATGTTTGCTTACAATTAAACTGAATTAACATTTTTAGAAATGATAGGAACTGCAATAATAATAGTAATAACCATGATAATTATTATTATTATTATTATTATTATTATTATTGTTATTGTTATTATTGTTATTATGCTTATGATAACAATAGTTACCATCATCATCATCGTTAATGTGACTGAAATGACGATTACTATCATAACTACATCGATCATTATTCTGATTTGTGTAGTTATTTGTATTACTTTAGGGCAATTTCGGCGCCGTCACAGTTTTTCTAAAGTAACAACAAAATAATAATAATAAAAAGCCTGATGCAAGCATGCAATAATGTATTTCAGTCCATATTCTATATTTGTTTGTCTCGGTGCGTATATCTTCTATTTATGTCTGTGCTTTCAGGTGTATGTGTGTGGGGGGGATGGGTGCATGGCTGTACGCAGCGGGGGAGGGCCCCCCCCCCCCCCGAGATATTTTGAAATATTACATTTTTTACTGAAAATTTTCCCAAAATTCACCAAAAGTGTGCACCAAATCCTTCAATTTCAATTTTAAAAAATGCAAAAGCGCCCCAACGACAAGCTCGGTCGCTTCGCTCCCTCGCTTTTCGAGTTTCTTCGAAAATGTTTACGCATCTTGCCCCACCCCAGGAAAAAATTTGTTCCTCGATATCTCGTGAATGGCAAATCATCCCCCCCAGGTGGAAGAACCTGTCTACGCCACTGGATTAGAGGCTATTGATCACAGGCCATTATCACATCTGGGCGGTGTAAAATAAAGAGATACAATCAATCTTACAATCAATTGTATCTCTTTAGTACATGGTTTGCCATAGACTTACAATTGATATTAATCGTAAGATTGATTGTATTTTTTATGTTACACCCCCAATCGCTGCTCGATTCCTTGCAAAACAGCTGTAGAAGAAAAGTATAACATTAGGGATAAAAGATGCAAACCAAATAAATTTCATAAGAATATCAATTATCAATAAACCGGCATTGGTTAAGATACCTAAAAATGCAAGCGAACGAAGTGAGCGAGCGCTCTACATTTTCTCCCTTTTCTTCCTTTTTCTTTCATTTCTGTTTTCTTCTTTTCCTTTCCTCTTTTTTCTTCTTTAGTTTTCTTCCTCTTCCTTTTTTTCTTTTCCTTCGCTTGGAACCCTCTTTTCCTGAGCCATGAAAATGGGGCTCGGGGGGGGGGGCTGGGCGGAAGGGTTTTCCACCCCATGACTGGGGGAGGGCTAGTGTCCCCAGCCCTCCCTCGCGGTTCCTACGTCTATGACAATTGTGAGATTAAAAGAAAACATAACATTCAACATAACATTTCTCATCTTTAGACTCAACTGGCATGCATGATTTCAGGGTAAACTTAAGCATAAGACAGAAATCTTTTGTTTAACTTTGTGTTTTATTTTTATTTTTATTTTTGGTCTATTTTAAAAAAAAAAACACACAGCAGAATTGCAAATAATCTTTGGGGTTAAAAACAAACCCCCCCCCCCTCCCCCACTGCAACTTCACGTCTGTCTTTTAGAAAAACATATTCTGCTGTAGTATCAATTTGGAAAAAAATGGTGACATTTTTCTTCTGAACTGATTTCCCATCTTGTCTGGTAAATTTGCTCCACGTCATTTAAAAGTCTTATAGAAGACTTGTCCCCCTCCCTTTTTGGTTTGTTTTAAAAGTGAGCAGTTGACAACGGAAGTAAACCTAAGTCGACTAAAGGGGGCGTCTTTAGCTCGGGTGTATAGGTATAGCTGCTACATACTATCTGAATGTACTACATGTATACTTTAAGCAGCGGGTAGAACAGTAGAAGAACGGCAACACACGGAAAAACGACGAAAATTGGCATAGCTTGAGAGGAAAAAATGTAATTTTTCTCGATACAGGATTAACGGGATTACACTCGAAAGTTTGGACACTTTCTGACAGAACTGCACTCGACGGGAATAGAAATGGAGGATACGGATGACGATGCTCCTTCGTCTCCACTACCGCCTGAATTCATTATCAATGATCTACCAGAGGAAATATTGGAGCGTGTATTGTCATACCTCTCCCCGTACAGTGAAGTTCATGTTGCTGCAAGGGTTTGCAAACTGTGGAGACGTCTCATTCAAGGTGAATTAACTGGTAGATTACTTTACTTACTTACTTTACTTTAATCCCACAATGATATAGGACAATTGCCTGTTCATCGATCATAGCTTGTGATCACCATGATCACGAAAGGTTAGACCTGTATGGTCTAGACTCTACATCCATTTTCCTTGACTTGACTTATCAAGTTGAATAATTAGACTATGTGGGAAAGGACAAAAAGTGTGTAGCCTGTAGGAATAATGCAGCCTATACAGGCTCATAGACAAGATCATGGTTTTAGACCAGTATTTATCTAGTCTATTCTTAAACATGAACGTTTGATGAGGACTGGGGTTAGGGTTAGTCGCCAGGTTATTCATTTCAGCATATTTGTTACCTTCTACTAGTTCTAGTTTGAATTTATACCTTTATTACCAATACCACCAGATTTAACGTTACGGTTAAGCATGTTACTTGTGAACAGTTAGACTCAGTCGGTCAGTCAGTCGTCGTCCAAACCAAAGTTTTGAATCCGTTTTTTTTCCCTGTGAACGGGGGTGGCCGGATTTACCTCACACTCGTGGCAATCGCCCTTACCCCCCCTCCCACGATTCAGTGCATCCTCCATCCTCAACCCAACTGTCCTACTCTCCTCCATTTGCATCTTCCATGTCTTCTTTGGCCTTCCCCTCCTCCTCGGACCACTCGGAAAGACTTCCTTTTGCGACAACCACCCAAACTTGCTAACGGAATAAAGCGCACCTTGCATGTTGGGTGGCTGTTGCAAAAGGAAGTCTTGCCGAACACTCACCTCGAATTCAAAGGCCTTCTTAATACATGCCCATCATCCCTCCTCAGCACATGCCCATACCAACGTACCCCATTCGCCTTCGCCAACCGGTCCACCGCTTCTTCCAAATCTAGCGATGCCAACACATTTTTAATTCTTAAAAAAATCATATGGTTGATTGTACTCATTTTGAAGCTTATGTCATCCTCGATAACATTAGGGTACGATTTTTCATTATTTCTCGCTTATATGCAAATTATCGCCAAATCAATTAGCCGAATTACAGATTTTTTTCTGCCTGATTATTCACGTGGGGATGCGTATTGTAAAATATTTTTTTCTGTATAAAAATGAAAATCTCACCCTTTATGTCTTATTGTCTAATCTTCTACACATGTATGTACATGTTTTTATGGTAAAACAGACTTTAATGGCCATTTACATTATAGTTAATCAGTATGCAAATCACTCAATATGAATTATGCTAATGTCTACAGAATTCCAAATATTGGCCTCATCTAGCCAAAGATGAGCTGACAAGTCTGACATTGCATATATATATATATATATATACACACACACACACATATATATATATATATATATACAAATACCTACAAAATACATGCAATGAAGACATGAATAACATGTCTGTTGTTCTCAAATGTTATACTCTGAATTATATAAATACAGTGAGCAAAACATGTTGATGAACACAATTTATTTTGTAACATTTACTGTGACCCATTTTTAATATATATATATATATATATATATATATATATATATATATATATACAAATACCTACAAAATACATGCAATGAAGACATGAATAACATGTCTGTTGTTCTCAAATGTTATATTCTGAATTATATAAATACAGTGAGCAAAACATGTTGATGAACTCAATTTATTTTGTAACATTTACTGTGACCCATTTTTACTTTACAGACGTATGCCTTGTTGATATTATGTAGACTCAGAGTTATAGAGTTATTAAGCTTTACTATTTCAGTGTTAATTTTCAATCGCAGGTGATCTCGATGTTATTTTTTTATCTTTAGCAGGTTTTCTTGAGGTGTACTTGGTGGGATACAGATACAGCTGAATTCTGATCATAGAAGGAATAATTCCAGGACTTGGTGGATTTCTTCCTGCAGTACTCTGTAGAGAGATGAAAAGTGATTAAGGAGTTATCAGTAACTTTAATTGGGCTTTTTTGTGTTTTTCCTACAGAATAAAACTTTACGAATTATATGACTGAGTTTTGTGTATTTGTATAACAAAGTAAATGCATGTACTAGACGAAAAAAGAAATAATTGCATTACTATAACATACATGTAATCACACTTTGAACATTACATATCCTCAAAAGTTTAAGAGAATGATACAAAAGAGAGTAACAACATTAATACAACTTCAGAAAATGTGGGGGAAGACGAGGTAAAAACCCCAAGGGCAGAGATCGATATCAACATTTAAAAAATGTCACTCTTGTCTTATCAAACCTACATTTAATTCAATTCTATATCTCAAAGAAGGCAGCAATGCATGATTCCAAACCCTTGGTATGATTTCCACACAATTCTCCCTTTAAAAAAAAAAAATCAATAATTACTCCGGCTCATCCCCGTCCGGTACCATCCCTCCCTATCCTGCTCCTAATCCCAAACTTTGCACTCACACAAAAAAAAGTCCGAGGTAGAATTCTAAGAGTGCAATATAAATTCTCTGGATAACTAGTTTTTGTCATATTTCACTATAATAATCATATTCCGGCTCATCCCCCTCTGGTAGCATTTCTCACAATCCCGCTCGCAATCCCAAACTTTACAATCATAAAAAAGTCCGAGGCAATATTCAAAGAGTGCAATAAATTCTCAAGATCAAAATCTTTTGTCAAATATCAATAATTATTCCGGCTCATCCCCGTCCGGTACATCCCTCCTATACCCAAACTTTCAACTTACAAAAAATCCGAGGCAAATTCTAAGAGTGCAATAAATTCACAAGATCAAAATCTTTTGTCAAATGTCACTAACTTTTACTTAAACTATAATCAATAATTATTCCGGCTCATCCCCGTCCGGTACATCCCTCCTATACCCAAACTTTCAACTAAAAAAAAAAGTCCGAGGCAAAATTCAAAGAGTGTAATAAATTCACAAGATCAAACGTTAATTACCAGTAAAATAAATGTCATAATTATTAAGATAAAATCAGAAGTATGGTACTGTATTTCCTACCTGCAATCCCAATCTTGGACTCGAGATGCAAGGGCCTCTGTCAAACACACGAAAATCCTGCATTTCACGAAACCGTCCTAAGTCTAAGTTCATGGACATCCCATTGAAACGTGTATCAATTCTACAACAGGCGTTTCAATGGGATGTCCGAGAAGTTTAGACTTAGGACGGTTTCGTGAAACACAGTGCTGGTTCCAACTTCCAATGCGCATGCCCAGTACGCCGGGTATACGATCTATCGAAAATCATGCAAAGTGTGCAAAAACTTGACGGCGATTTTCCAGCTGGCGCGTAAATGCGCTTTTTTTTATTGGCTAAAGCATGGCATCTTTAGAAAGCTTACATTCAGATGAATATGAAAAACCATGTTCCTAAGGCGAACCTCACTCCAAAAGTGTCTAAAAAGCCGATCAAAATCAGAAGATCCAGAAAATTTCTCTCTTTTAAGAGTTGAGAAACCCATAAAATGAACAAAAATGATCAAAAACTTTTGATTCTTTTTTGAAAATGGAGATAATTTTGTTGACTTTCCGATGGAATAAGAATTTAAAGAATTTATTTTCTGCAAAATTGTAAAAAACGCCTTCACGCAAGACGATGTAGTACATGGAAATCACTGAAATGCACATCGATTGTGAGGTAAACATCATCCGTGAACGTAAGTACTTCCCGACATTTCTGAACAAATTTCCACACATTCTTACTCATAATACACAAAATAAATGATGAGACAGACACAATAAGGTTTCAATATTCTGTTTTATTTGTCTTTTATGGCATTCAATGCTGCAAAGATTATTTCTGATGACATTTATTTACTACTCCGTCTCGGCAAAATTTGCGTGCATTCAGAATAGGACGCACGCATTCACGGCTTACGTTGGCATCGCTACCAAATCCAACATCTGCATCAAGTCCTCAGTCTTTTTCCTATCCATCAATTTCACACCACTCATCCTGTGTACTCGGTCAGTGAATTGACCTCGTCCCGAAAATGTGACAAGTCTGTACCGGAACTACATAGCATGCTTTTCTATTGGTTACTCGATGACATGTCGTCGACCTACGAGTCTGATAAGTGTCAGTTTTCTTCTTAAAATTCACCATTTTCAGTTCATTCTTCAGATATGAAGCAGAAAGGGGAAAATTGAGAGCCTCAGGAACATTGCTGGTAAGTAAAATCAAAACTTTTCTTCTCTTTTATAGAAGATCTATAAAGTCAATGCAAATGAATGCATTTCGTGTTCGCGCCGGCAATTTGTTTCGCTATTCAAAACGCCGTTTTGATCTACGGGTGGCTCTCACCATTGCTCTCTCTGTCCTCCTCAAAATCCCCATCTCATTTTTGGTGAAATACCATGTCTCACTCCCTACAGCATCACGGATCTCACACAACTCTTATAATACCATTCCTTTCATCTAGATGTCTTAAGTCACTCACAGTCACACCACACTAGTGCTCGGTTACATGTATCTTGGTGTTGTTAAGTTTGATCTTAACATCCTGGAAAAATGCAGTCATTTCTGCAGACGAGTTTCCCTATTTAACTTATGTTTGTGATCTGCCTATGTTCTTTTCTTTCTAACTAACGTTATAGAATAAGTTTGTATCTTGTGGTATTGTGTCTTGTGTGAAAATACATGTACATGTAAGTCACTGTACGGAGGTGGGGGGGGGGGGGGCTGAGCGGGCCTTGGCCCACCCAGACCCAAAATTTGTGCTTTTCAGCCCATTTTTGACCATTTTGGGTACAGACCTTGGGCCCCCCCCGGAAAAAGAAAGGGGCCCCCCAAAAAAGAAGAAGGCCAAAATGGCAAATAAAATGTACAACCTTTTTCCCTTTTTTTTTTTTTTTTTAGTCACTAGATTACATTACATTACATTACATTACATTACTAACCCTATGTCCATGGGCCCCCCCATCGAATCCTGGATCCGCAGCTGCAGTAAGCCGACACAAGTTTGTTCGTGTGATTCTAGATTTTCGGATGTAAGTATCTGAAACCTTGACCGTAATTACAGAACTGATTTACTTCCAATAACAAGTGCGTAAACTGATGATATTTCAGTCGTTTTCCTTGCATCTCGTGGACATTGACAGTTTGTAAACTCGTATACACTGCATGCATGTACATGTAAGTTGAATAAATCGTCAGTCTCCTGCATTTTTAATTGTGTTCTTGCGGCCTGCTCAAGCATCATAACAATCGTCAAAAATAACAACTGACCCAGAGGTACATGTAACATTGTGAAATCTTATTATGGAAGCGAACACATACGAATAGCGATTGATTGCGAAATCTATATCTAGCTAGTAGTGCGCGTGCTGCATGCATGCATATGGCGCGAACTCGCTTGGAAACTATGGAAACGACTGCGGATACACTTAATGTTGTAACCCGCAAGTGAAAACCCGAACCGTACCGTCCCGTATAATCCAATAATTTGCAAGCGGGACCCGCTGACCCGTCGGGTTTTAACCCGCAAGTCAATTTATCTTTGAAAAATGAAAATTATTTTTGCAATCCCCACACTATACAGGCTCAAATCAGGAAAATATATGCCAACTACTAACCTAGCCTAGAGTGAACTGAATTTACTTACAATTTGCAAATTCGCCTTTTATTCCGGAGAGAATGTTTTTTGGGGGTGACTTTGTACCACGAAATGGGTCCGCTGTGATCTCGAAATTGAAAGCATTACGCCCATCTAAACAAGATCCCGTCTCACGTAAGAAATGCTTCATTTCGATATCACAAGTAAATCCGTGCGCACACGATAATACGACGTATGTACCGTAAGTTTTAATTTCGCGCGCGCACTTTGGCCGCATCGATAGCTGCTATCGATATCTATTTTTATTTGTTGTTAGATTCCGGTCATCCCAGCTCGCTAATTTCTGATCTATTCTATCTCTTGTGTTTTTGCCGTACACCTTTCTGCCATATTTTACTTATTGTTTGGGAAGGTTTGTAATTTATTTTATATTCATTTTTAATGTTTTTATTATGTGTCGTTACTTCTCCCTTTTTTCGTATGACGGTCTGCGGGTTTGAGAATGAACTCGGCCCGGCCCGCAGCCCGTGATCGGGGGCATACCGGCAGGTTAACCCGTACCGCAACGGGTGCGGGTTACAACATTAGATACACTGCTGCGGTGCTTGCCAGTATGAAAGGGGGTGGAAAGTCGGTCCGCAGTACAAGCGTATCAACTCACCCTGGAGTTACTCCGGAGTTACTCCACTTCGCCTTCATTATGAAAATGGTATTGGAGACAAATCGGGCTGCTCTATTCTGGACTCTTTCTATACTGTCTATGTTGTTCTTAGTATAAGGGTCCCACGATGCTGCAGCATACTTTAAGTGGGGTCTAATGAGGGAAAAATACAGCTTTTTTTTTGATGGAGGGGGCACAGTGGTAAAAATTTCTCCTCCTGAAGTTCAGCTTTTTAAGTGGCGTACAACAATGTACTCTGTTTATTCCAGCGAACATCACGTTGGAATTGGATTCCCAAGTACTCCGATATCATTTGTCTCTTCCAATCCAATCCACACCAGGGTCAGGTTTTTTCCTACGGGTGATCCTCATGGTCTTACATTTTAATGGGTTGAATTCCATCCCCTATGTTTGAGCCCAATCAACCATCTTATCCAGATCTGTCTGCAATTGCTGTTCATCACCAGGAGACTTGATGGTACGTACACGAGACAATCATCAGCAAATGGACGAGTTGTGTTTGCAATGTTTTCATGGATATCATTTATAAACATCAAGAAAAGATGGGGGTCAAAGCAGGTTTCTCACCAGGATTTTCAACATGTGGTAGAAATGTAACGTTCGGCATGGAGGAAAAATTTACGCATGGTACAGATAACGGAACGGGTGCCTTAGTTTTGGTTGGGTACTTTTTGTGCATACAAAAAATGCCATTATACACTTTCTTGTTTAAATTTACACATGGTGGCATTTCCCCTTCTAAATTTACCCATTATGGTGAAAGTGTTTTTAAAATTTACACATGGTGGCCCCCCCGCCATATGTAAAAGCCCTAGGAGAACCATGGGCCAAGGACAGTTCCTTGTGGAGCTCCACTCAAAACAGGTGTTCATTCAGAAGGATTACCATTGACGACTACATGCTGGAAACAATTCATCAAGAAGAAGACTATCCAGTCCCTGGTTCATTTCTGATTCCATAATATTCTAACTTGAGATGTAGCTGGTGATGTGGCATGACGTTGAAAGCTTTGGAGAAGTCAAGTACTCCCATGTCGGTAGTTTGTTTATTGTCCAACTTCTGAAGCCAGTCATGGGCAGTGAGAATGAGTTCAGTCTCATACGATCTACCTCTCTGGAAAGCATGTTGGTTATTTGCACTGATGTTAAACTTGCTCAAATGACGAATCACCTGGCTATCTATGACATGTATGTGTTCAAGAACTTTGCAGCATGTGCACGTCAAGGACACAGGTCTATAGTTAGAGGGATCAGTGGTAGCGCCCTTCTTGAAGACAGGGCATTATTTTCTCTTCTCCAGTCGAGTGGCAAGATACCAGTGTCCAGGGACTGTTGGAAGATAAATGTCAAAATGGGTGCAAGTTCATGGGCTGCCAATTTGAAAGCTTGGTCCCTTATCTCATCTGGTCCTATACAGGTGTGTAGCTTTGGAAACCTTCTCAGCACCCTCTTTCTTAATTTTGATTTCAGGCATGTCTGGATATGGACTGTGTCTGTTAAGCAGAGTGGGCATAGTATTAGGAGCTACATGTATATCTTCTCTTGTAAACACACTCGAACTGGTTGGCAAGGACCTTGGCTTTGTCAGAGTTACTTGTGAACAACTTGCCATTCACCTTCAGGGGTTGTACTCCAGCAAACTCAGACACATTAAGCAAACTTAGACACATGCTATCTATCTACTTAACTCCAATTTATATCAAGGGGGGTGTTTCATAAAGCTGTTCGTAAAGTTACGCATGACTTTACAAATGACTGGAATATGAAGAGCCAAATGGAATGCCCAAAGAGTTTCCAGACGTTTTAATGCAGTGTGACTGCATTTCGCATAATATCATTTAAATAGTCGCAATACAAATGATTGTAAACAATTGAAGTGTTAAAACATGTATATGTCTGCATATTTCACCTTTAGCTGATGCAATTTATGATTGAGAATCCCGTTTGGCTTGCCATATTCAGTTGTTCATAAAGTCATTCGTAACTTTACGAACAGCTTTATAAAACACCCCCAGGCTTTATTAGGAAATCAGTTTCTGTAAAAAAAGAAAAAAAAAAAAAGAAGTGCTCAAGTGTGAATCAAGCAATTTACTCTTTCTACAAAGGCTTGCAAGAGTACATAATACATTTGACATACGGTACTTAATGCCTTAAGGGATTTTCCTGTCGCCTCTGACCAAATCTAAATGTTTGCCACAAATATTGATTTGCTAGGAATGAGGAATACAAATTATCAGAAACTCGGCCTGGTACACTCTTCCTGTATTATAAGCGCATCTTTTAATTATTACCTCTTACACCGACATAAACGGACCTGTACTGTCCATTCTTTTTAAAGTCAGCTTTAGCTTCCTAATACCACTGTCACTTTTAACGAAATCCATCTTTACTTTCATATATATATATCAAAAGCATACCTGAACTGTCCACTTTAAACCATGACCGACATTCTGATTTTCATCTGGTCGCAAACAGTAGTCACATACAGTAATTATATATTTGTTTTGTAATTACATAAAAAAACTAGACTAGCATACCAGTGGATCTGAACTGTCCACATGGACAATCAACACATGTCTTTGTTTCCATTAAAGTCACCAGTTGTCAGCCATATGGAAAACAGAAAAAATTTCACAGAATTCAAGATGAACACGGAATTCACGGAATTTCTGGGATTTTCAGGCCAAAAATAAGAATAACAAAAAAATACAGTGAAAAACAAACAAAAAAAGAGCAAAATCCAATAAAACATAACTGTGCATCAGCGGAAAATCTGGATCAAATCCGTTCGCGGTGTATAGTGTGTGTTCGCCAAGCTTTCGTTGCATCTACATATACTACAATGCATGTATATTCAGGTAACTGAAGTTTTGTATAAGATACTATTTGCAATTGTTTTATTATCATGTTTTATACATGTCACCAAAGAACACGGAATTTGAAGTTTAGAACAACGAAGAACACAATAAAAAATTTGAAAACAGGAAACTGGGGACTTCGGTTTATATCTCCATTGTCTTTATCTGTTATATCCAGACTTGTCCCATAGGTTCCTTGAACTATTCCATCGCATATTTCATAGTTTCTCAAATAGCGTTTCCATTATGTTCACAATATCCTCTTACCATACTGTCCATTTATTGAGGACGCAATAGGCGCATTTACACACAAGAGGAATTGAAATTTTATCGCGATCCAAATTTCGCTTTCGTTTTTTACCATTCACACGTATGAGGAAGCAGCGGAAACAGGCAGGAGAGCCCACAAACTTCTCCGCTTCAACTTGTTACACACAATCTGGACAGGGGAGAATATAATCGACAGTAAAAGGGCTACAGAAAGTATGAAAGTACATGTACAGCAAACTTGATAATGTACTGTAATAGTATTACAAAGCATTAGTTTACTATCTATAAGAGACCAAAGGCACCAAGATGTGCGTACATGCTTGATGCATACATCCTTTACTTAACATACACTCCATTATCCATACCAAGCTCCATACACTGCATACGCATACACTGCATGCATAGTGCATCAATCGCACAAGTGCAAAGAATGATGGGATAGATAAAACCGATTTTCTAATTGCAATGCCGTTCACACACACAAGGTACAGCAAATAATTGCGATTATTTTTTGAAAAATCTCACTTCTAACTGTGAGTTGAATCAAGATTATTGTGTCCACACACAAAATCAAATCGAAATTCTAATTGCAATTAGAAAATTTTTGAATCACACTTTTTACCTTGTGTGTGAATGCCCCTAATGTTTCCAATGAATTGTTCATCACAAGTTCAATATCTGACTTGCTCTCGGTCTTATTTACTCTAGCCTTGTATCTATAGCCTAGACATCAGTCCATCTCCCAACATAATGTGCCATCTAAAAGCAAAAGAGTTCAGGCTCAAAGCCACAAGCACTTTTCTCCTAAAATTTCTTCTTGTCCAAGTAGCAATGTACTTGTAATACTAAAACAACATCATTTTGTTCTTTACTTAGAAGTAAACCACTAGCATTGGTTTTTACCCTAATTTCCTCCTATTTCAGACCCCATTGACATTGTGTAATAGGAGATGTAAGACAAAACTTTTCTTGCATCTCAATTTCATATTTGAATTAGCAGACATCCTTGATGTTATATAAGTATGATTATTATCTATATAAGGCATTTATGTGGTGCATTAACGGATATTTTTTTGTCTACAATTTTGTCTGTAGTCTGTACAATATCAGAGCATATTGTACAAAACATATTATACTGTATTTTACATGGTCTCTTAGCATGCGCAATAACACAAACAATAAGGATTACAATGCACAGATATGCAAATGATACTTACAGATGATGTCATAAAGAGGTAAGCCCAACTTGTGTGATCAAAATTATGATGAGGGGCCCTTTTTGGTTGCTGATATGATTTTTATTGAATTTCAAATCACTTTCCAGTTTTGGATGTTAAACGTATGTATTTGTTTCAGACATTTCAACTGTTAAAAAAGAAAAAAGATTTTGCTTCTAAATGGTACAGTGATATTCACTCTTTCATGCTTTTATGGGTACATGTACATGTAGCTATTCAAAGGTCCTAAGGTCCTTCTAAAGCAAAATGATAGCAAGTTTTCAGCAATCTTTACGGTTTTAAAATGAAAATTATTTCGTAAAATGAGACTTTCTCTTTTTCTTAGAAAAAATTCAGGAACATCTCTGCAACAACTTGATGATATTTTTTCTTTCAGATATTGATATAAAGTTGCCAATAAGTTTCATTCAATGTGGATGTACTGCAATTAAGTTCTTGTTCTAGTGGGTCAAATGAGGGTGTATCTGAAACACCATTTTAAACTGCCCCATTCTAGGAAAATACAATAGATTATTCATACTACTGTACAGTTATTATTTTAAAAGATCCACTCCTTCTCATTTGTAATCAATCAGAAAGAAATACATGTATATTGTTTGATGCTTAATATGTTTTGCAGCCCAATCATAATTGTCTCTCATTTTGGGTGATAAAATTCTGTTACAGTATGCTGTTTGGGTATATCTCTTGCACTGTGTCTGGACAATTACCCCCTTGGCAATTACCCCTCCCCCCCTTGATAATTACCAACAAGAAACCACCCCCAAGGACAGTTACCACCCAGAAAATCACCCCCAGAAAATCTCCCCAGGACAATATTCCCCAAGGACAGTCACCCCCAAGGACAATTACCACCCTCCCCCTCACAACCAACTTGAATGACTATGCATGGGATTGACCTAAGATACATGTATTTAGCAGTTTCAGTAATTTCTGACTCATTTTGAGGTGATAAATTTCTTGAACCAAACATGGAGAGGGATTTGACACTATCTCTTAACTAAATTTAATTACTGTAATAATCGCTGGAAGGCATATTGGTATGATTCTAGGAGCCCATACGGAAATCAGTAGAATGTTAACAGTTTATATCGAGAGCTGGTGTATACTGTACTGTGCATAGTGCATACATAAAGTATGTGGCACAGCGAGGCGGTACAGTGAGCTAGCTGCATACACGCACGTGTGCGCATGGATGATGACACTCGTACTCGTTGCATCAATCGGACGCAAAAAAATATTTCTATGAAATGAAATGAAATGAAATGAGGAAGTTTTACTTGCTCATAAAGAAGTTTAGCTATTAGACTTTCGAAAGGAGCACATTGTATATCAGAAAAAGGGAACAATGGCCAAATGAAAAAAGGGCATATTTTTAGTGACCGTAACTTGAAGCAAAAGGAAGAAGGGCATCATGGCCAGTACTTGGGGCATCGGCGGCCATGGCTGTTGATGGCCGTCAATTATTTTAAGGCCTGTAACAGGCGTGATGCCATTCCACTTTCATTTCATTAGCAGACATATACGCTCTCACGCAATGCAATGACCAAGACAACACATAGCCTTCACTGTACTAATTCCAATGTTAATCACTCAACCATTGGTGGCACATTACTTCCTCTCTCTCTCTCTCTCTCTCTCTCTCTGTGTCTGCCTCTCACACAGCTTCCATTTTCCTTATTTCCTGCAATAAAAGAAAATACATGATAAAATTAGTGACTATGCATTTTCCAATGTGACACTTTGTTTTGCGGGTATCTCGCTATTTGATACATTTACATGTAAGAGCAAAGACATGCGACAAAAAGTTTTAGGGCTTACCAAATAGTACATAAATTCCTATGAACAGTATGACATACATGTAGTTCATACACACACAAGACAAGGTATGGTTTTCACATACTTTATCATCGATGAAGAAATACATGTAGTGCAGGTTTTAAACAGTGATTATTATGTATTTCTATCTCTCTCTTTTTTTCTTTATCAACCTTCAGGTGTCATCCTAAAGCGTAAACAAGCCTTTGTCAATGCTGCATGTGAGGGAGAACTGAAATGGAGTTCTTGTGAATGTCCATCTACACCAGTTACAGGGCGTAACTCTCATAGTGTTGCTTACATCAATGGAAATATCTTCTTCTTTGGGGGATGCTCTGGATCAAGAACTGCTTTCAATGACATGTGGAAGCTTGACCTAAGTACAAGAGAATGGAATCGAGTATTAGCATGTGGTAATGATAACATTATTTCATTGTAAATAGCATTTGAATGAGTAATAGACAAAATGAAAAACAAAAAAAAGCAAAAACATAACAAACAGAAAACATAACAAACAACAACAAGAAAATCAAAGGAAATCTTGCAAAGTCAAAATAAAGCTTCCTGAAATTTGCTTATTCCTAGAAAAATGTAGTGTCACTGAACAAAGATCCTTTGCATAATTAACTTTCAATGATTTTACAGGAAAAAATCTTTGTATTATGGTTAGTAAAGCCTCATGAATCATTGTTTACAATAATAGTACATTCTGGATGATCAATGAGTGAAGGTGATTTTGCTGGTACTGAATTGGATCCAAATTTCATTGTACAGTGTGTCCAATAAAAAAAAATGTTCCTCAACAAACCACAGTGCATTTGAAAATTTAAACCATTGGCTACTGGAACTGGGTAGCCCGTGTAATATTAGTTTGAGAGTCCAGTAGTCAGTGTGTTAATATCAAGTGAGAATTTGGCATTCATTAAGGAAATGTAAATTTTCCTGAAATGCACACAGAACTTGTTCAAATGAAACAGGGCTGTTACAGCTAATCACTTCCTGAATAAATGTTTGATATCATGTGAGACAGGTCCTTTCGTCCTTAGTGACTACTATAGGAAGGTGACTGCTGTAGAGAGGTGGCTGCTACAGACAGGTTCATAAATACATAATTTATCTCCATGGGAGTCAATGTTAGTGACTGCTATAGGAAGGTGGCTGGTATAGACAGGTTCATAAATACATAATTTATCTCCATGGGAGTCAATGTTAGTGACTGCTATAGGAAGGTGGCTGCTATAGACAGGTTCATAAATACATAATTTATTTCCATGGGAATCAATCTTAGTGACTGCTATAGGAAGGTGGCTGCTATAGACAGGTTCATAAATACATAATTTATTTCCATGGGAATCAATCTTAGTGACTGCTATAGGAAGGTGGCTGCTATAGACAGGTTCATAAATACATAATTTATCTCCATGGGGATCAATCTTAGTGACTGCTATAGGAAGGTGGCTGCTATAGACAGGTTCATAAATACATAATTTATCTCCATGGGAGTCAATGTTAGTGACTGCTATAGCAAGGTGGCTGCTATAGACAGGTTCATAAATACATAATTTATCT
The DNA here is from genome assembly GCA_029962745.1 of Echinometra lucunter. Lineage (NCBI taxonomy): Eukaryota > Metazoa > Echinodermata > Echinoidea > Camarodonta > Echinometridae > Echinometra > Echinometra lucunter. The sequence goes on along the minus strand of CM057166.1, from coordinate 27,081,603 downwards.
CCATGGGAATCAATCTTAGTGACTGCTATAGGAAGGTGGCTGCTATAGACAGGTTCATAAATACATAATTTATCTCCATGGGAATCAATCTTAGTGACTGCTATAGGAAGGTGGCTGCTATAGACAGGTTCATAAATACATAATTTAATCTCCATGGGGATCAATCTTAGTGACTGCTATAGGAAGGTGGCTGCTATAGACAGGTTCATAAATACATAATTTATCTCCATGGGGATCAATCTTAGTGACTGCTATAGGAAGGTGGCTGCTATAGACAGGTTCATAAATACATAATTTATTTCCATGGGAATCAATCTTGGTGACTGCTATAGGAAGGTGGCTGCTATAGACAGGTTCATAAATACATAATTTATCTCCATGGGAGTCAATGTTAGTGACTGCTATAGGAAGGTGGCTGCTATAGACAGGTTCATAATACATAATTTATCTCCATGGGAATCAATCTTAGTGACTGCTATAGGAAGGTGGCTGCTATAGACAGGTTCATAAATACATAATTTATCTCCATGGGGATCAATCTTAGTGACTGCTTTAGGAAGGTGGCTGCTATAGACAGGTTCATAAATACATAATTTATCTCCATGGGGATCAATCTTAGTGACTGCTATAGGAAGGTGGCTGCTATAGACAGGTTCATAAATACATAATTTATCTCCATGGGGATCAATCTTAGTGACTGCTATAGGAAGGTGGCTGCTATAGACAGGTTCATAAATACATAATTTATTTCCATGGGAAATCAATCTTAGTGACTGCTATAGGAAGGTGGCTGCTATAGACAGGTTCATAAATACATAATTTATCTCCATGGGAGTCAATGTTAGTGACTGCTATAGGAAGGTGGCTGCTATAGACAGGTTCATAAATACATAATTTATCTCCATGGGAATCAATCTTAGTGACTGCTATAGGAAGGTGGCTGCTATAGACAGGTTCATAAATACATAATTTATCTCCATGGGAATCAATCTTAGTGACTACTATAGGAAGGTGGCTGCTATAGACAGGTTCATAAATACATAATTTATCTCCATGGGGATCAATCTTAGTGACTGCTATAGGAAGGTGGCTGCTATAGACAGGTTCATAAATACATAATTTATCTACATGGGGATCAATCTTAGTGACTGCTATAGGAAGGTGGCTGCTATAGACAGGTTCATAAATACATAATTTATCTACATGGGGATCAATCTTAGTGACTGCTATAGGAAGGTGGCTGCTATAGACAGGTTCATAAATACATAATTTATCTCCATGGGAGTCAATGTCAGTGACTGCTATAGCAAGGTGGCTGCTATAGACAGGTTCATAAATACATAATTTATCTCCATGGGGATCAATCTTAGTGACTGCTATAGGAAGGTGGCTGCTATAGACAGGTTCATAAATACATAATTTATCTCCATGGGAATCAATCTTAGTGACTGCTATAGGAAGGTGGCTGCTATAGACAGGTTCATAAATACATAATTTATCTCCATGGGGATCAATCTTAGTGACTGCTATAGGAAGGTGGCTGCTATAGACAGGTTCATAAATACATAATTTATCTCCATGGGGATCAATCTTAGTGACTGCTATAGGAAGGTGGCTGCTATAGACAGGTTCATAAATACATAATTTATCTCCATGGGGATCAATCTTAGTGACTGCTATAGGAAGGTGGCTGCTATAGACAGGTTCATAAATACATAATTTATCTCCATGGGAGTCAATCTTAGTGACTGCTATAGGAAGGTGGCTGCTATAGACAGATTCATAAATACATAATTTATTTCCATGGGAATCAATCTTAGTGACTACTATAGGAAGGTGACTGCTATAGACAGGTTCATAAATACATGTACATAATTTATCTCCATGGGATCAATCTTAGTGACTGCTATAGGAAGGTGGCTGCTATAGACAGGTTCATAAATACATAATTTATCTCCATGGGGATCAATCTTAGTGACTGCTATAGGAAGGTGGCTGCTATAGACAGGTTCATAAATACATAATTTATTTCCATGGGAATCAATCTTAGTGACTACTATAGGAAGGTGACTGCTGTAGAGAGGTTGCCACTATTAAAGATAGGTTTGACTGTACAAAACCAGACACCTGAACACAGGACTTTACTATTCCAAAGCAATATCCAATACAGGTGTACTAGGGATCGAAGTTATGCAACGATATCCCAGATGCTATAAAATACTCTTGATTTCTTGCCAGTTTCTCAAGAAGGATGGAGAAACATCTTTACTTCATCCTATAAATCATTTAATTTCATTACATATTTCCCGTCCTTCCTTGGGATTTCATCTTTCCGTTTTTTCGCAAATTTCTCCTGGCTTTTATATTCCTTTTTTTTGCACCTCCTCTACTCGATTTCACCTTTCTTCTCTCGCTTTCTCAAGTTAAGCAGTTTTTATTATTTTTTTTCTGTGTGCATGTGGGTGCGTGGGGGTGTTTGTGCGTGTGTGTTTTTGTGAGTGGTTTTTTGTTGTGACTTCTTTTTTCATTTTTGTTAATACCTTTTCATAATCATACATATTTATTATATCCTGGGGCACCCTCGACCCAAGCTTTTGCTTTTAGAGGGGTGTTCTCTAATTATTTATGTAATTACAATGATTGTATATTATGTCATATTTTGTTATCAATACCAAGAATGTCAATTTTTTGTTTCATTATTTTGCTGTTCATTTGAATAATTGTAAATAATTGTGTTTGAACTGTTTGAACTGAACTGTACATGTACATGTATTAAATGAAGTTCACAGAATTAAAAAAAAAAAAAAGACCATTATATTGGTGAGATGAATGAATTTACTGCCGAGGTCCAGGATAAGAAGCCGACCACAACTCTGTCACATACATGACTCTCTTCGGTAATCAAAAAGAAAGAGATGAAAAAAAATCTTCAGTTGTGGAATTCCTTTTTCTACATTTTCTTGAAGGCATTGATAGAAAATACTCAGCCACAGCGTAGGACCCCAATTAAATCCTCGTAAACTCGTAAAAGCTTTTGAATTCGTAACGGCTAGCAAACGCCTCGCTGAGAGAGGATCAGTGAATCCTCGAAAATACAACCTCTTGTTTCTCTCTTATTTTGGCACCAAACTTCATAAAAATTTCAGATTACATCAGAAATGATGATATTATTTTTCATTTTCATTTTCTCTGAAAACAGTTGGGTATTTTTTGAAATTATGCAAGTATTTTTCAGTTCCAGAGGACCGTGGGAAGAGGTGTTTATTTTTTCCCAACACAACCCTAGGAGAGCATGAATATGCAAACAATTGACATGTTACTAGACTTTAGTGTCCAGGCTAACTTTCTGTGTATTTTCATGTTTGCGCAATGAGTAGTTTTCTGTAAATCTGCCTTCAAAAGTCATGGTTTTAACATAAAATGACTGTAAACTGTCACTACTGCACATGCGCTTTTCCAACTTTTTCTATGAATGAGCTAAGTAGAGCAATTACGTCATGCATATGCACTGCATGCATGTTGCATGGTGCATGTCGACGACCAGCGCAGCACTGCTGCAGCCCCCAGCAAGCAGCAAGCTTTCGATTAATTCGCTGTTAATGCGAGGCCAAAATAATTGTATGCACATAATTTTCTTTCAATTTCCTTTCTTTGAAATTCTTCATCATCTGTTTACTGTTCCATGCTTTGTTCTATGTTTTCTGAACCATTTATTTTATCTAGAAGTGCACGGGTCTCGTTTGGTCACACCACAGATAGTTCAGTTCGCTTTGCACAGTCGCACTGTACTGCGCAGCATACAGTGCGAAGGCTGTGCATGAAGCGGAGTACGTGGGACTACACGAGATGAATCTTGAAGGGTTCGTGAATGATATTGCCTTGGAATTTTTCCCCGACATAACCGTTCAACAGAAAATTTTGAAAAGATATTCGGAGGGGACTTTCGATATACTTTGATTGTTCATATATGCAAGCCTCGATCTTGGGCAATAACAGAAAATAAGAAAAATAACGTAACCTTTGCTGACTAAAAAAAAAAAAAAGAAGCATCTCATTTCACTAATTTTTCATATAATAAAACATGATTCTGCTACAAATAATTATCTTGATAAGTTAGAACAATCTGAAGTTTGATTCATTTCATTTGGTGGTTTCTAAGGTGAGATTTTACAGTTTAGCCACAACTCCTCCATAGCGGTTTTACGTAAATTACAAATTGTTTACTTTATGCAAATTAGGCAGCACGGAGTGAAAGCCTTCGGGCAGTTAACTGGCAGTTACGCTGTGGCTGTACATTTGAAGAAAATGAGGCAAATTATTCCTGACCTTTGAACCTGATGACCTTCTAAAACATTTCCTCTTAAAGGGGAAAGAAACTGAGAAAACAGGGAAAGGCATGGTGATCTCGGATGAGAGAGGGGGAATGCAGTCGGCCGCTCGAGTTTCAAGAAAAGGGATAATCCATTCTAAACAACTGTGATTTATTGCCGTATGTGTTTCAAATTTCGCGCAGTGAAAAAGCTAATAAAAAGCTAGTCATATGGAAAAACAATTACATGGCCAGCTCCCTGGGAGAGCCTAAGGGGTGTTACGTAATCCGCGGCGACGACGTGTTGGGAAAAGGCAATGGAGTTTAATGGCTAGACTAACAACCCAGAAGTAAACTATATTTTGTATTTTGAAATGTTGGAGCATTATACAAGACGTTTCTTCGAGCGAACACGATGAGACCTGTTAAGAATCTAAACACTTAGAGTTGTTGAGAAATGTGAGAACCCGAAGTGTATGACTAGGTTGAGTTTGGTAAACTTCGTGCTGTCCTAACTTTTATCGCATAACGGACGGATTATAATGTACAAGTAAACAAGCCTTTTGCAAATTCGTTTTCCCCATGATTTCCCAGTTGCTGGCTGCTTTAAAACATAGTATACAACTATACTGTACATGTATCAAGTTCTCATTTGTTTAAGGAAAAGAAAGTTATTTTTATCAGTTTTCCAGATAGACTGCTATCAATTAAATAAGCATTTTTTAAATCATATTTTCGAGGAATTTCTGTATGGATTTCATAACCACAATAATTTGGATAATAACTTTCTGGAGCAGAGCTGTCATCAAAAAGTGATGTACATGTAATTAGAACTAATTCTATCAGTTGCAGAAGTAACCATAGCATGATCCTGTACATAATATGAGTTTAGTGGTGCATCGTGGGAGTTACAAAATGAAATGTCTGTCTGAAAAATAAATATGTTTAATTATGTTTTTCCTTTCAGTTATTCCATTTTGAAAGGGTGATCTTAAACTTTTACAAATGATGGTAAAATTGTACACCCTGTAGTGTGTGGATTAAAACTATTTGTACTTCTCCTGGTAGGTATTGCATATGTACCTCAGTGTAGCAATCGAAAGCTCTGAGGCTCCATGTTGAGATCAGTGTCTTGTTGGTCCGAAGTCACTAATCTGTTGTAAATATGGTATCTATACAGTGTACATGTACATTGTACATGTGCCTATGTGAAGGGACTGCAAAAATGGCTAGCAAATTCTGTGCTCTTCTGTCACTGCAGGGGTTATTCAAGTGATACTTGGATGTACATGTACATAACTCAACCTCCATGTTCAGTGTTTGGTTCGGGTAGGCAAGGTCCTGCAATCTGAAATTTTTTGCCAACCTACGGTTCGGTTCGGTTTCTTTAGGTTTGTTAGAAAATAAATTAGGGTGCGTAGAGACTTCAGTGATTACATGTAGCAAACAAAAGGAAATTGATTCTGTTTTACTTATGGATTAATTATTCTCCTAATGATGAAAATAATATTGGCACATTGTCTTCAAGAATTACGCAAACGAAGAGCAGATGGCTTGCTTTATGTGACACATCTATATTCTTCACCGAACAGTAGAAATAACAGCGCATTGAATTATGCAATACGAACAGAGCAGGTTACTTGATTTATGTGATGCATCTATATTCTGAACTGAATCATAAAAATAACATCGGTTCATCATCCTTCAAGAATTAGGCAATGCAAAGGAAGAGCAGATGATTTGGTTTACATGTATACATTCTTCACCAAACGATGAAAATAATTTCCATACTCAATTCATCACCTTAGGAAATGCAAACTAAGAGGTAATAATTTGGGTTTCATCACAAAATGGCTTCTTTACTTGATGATGATAAAATCGGCGCATAGTCTTCAAGAATTATGCAATGCAAATGATGAGCAGATGATTTTATGTGATGCAGCTACAATGTATGATCTTCCCTGAATGATGATAAAATCGATGCAGTATGCCTCATCTTCAAGAATTATGCCGTGCCAACGAAGAGCAGATGATTTGGTTGACGTTGTGCATCTGTATTTTTCACCAAACAAAATGGATTTTCTACTTAATGATGGAGATGAAATTTGCACATCATCTTCAAGAGAATTAGGAAACAGAAATGAAACAGATGTATGATGATTAATTTCACAAATAATTATTTTAATACCAAACAATGAAAATAATATTGTCACATCCTCTTGAAGAATAATGAAATACAAACAAAACACATACGATTTGATTCACATGTCATTTTAATTTTGTACCTGATGATGAAAATGATATACAGGCTGGCCTTCAGGAATTATGAAACCCAAGTGAAACAGATTGTGGAGCAATTTACTCCTCCTGATAATGAAAATAATTTTATTGTGTCGTTGTTACCAACTTTGAAAATGAAACACTGTTGAGTCAATTACATTGAGGAATTGCCTTTTTACCTAATGATGGTCATATCGAAGTTGGACTGGCTGCAAGAATTATGAACTGCATAATTATGACTTGCTTAGTTGCCGATTTTTGCTACCGATTATTTCTTTCTATGTTGCAAAAGAGATTTGCGTGGAAACTCATCTACAATCCACTTATTTTTTCAAATGACAAATTCATTTCAACCTGGTAACATGTCTAATTATTTTACTGACCTGCTGAACTAGACGATTTGGTTTGCTTCAGTTCGGTTTGGTTCGGAAGTGTCATGTTCGGCAAAATCCTGTTCAGTTCGGTGGTTCGGTTACAGCCTTATTTGACATTATTTTCTGGAAAATATAGGAGCATATCATTACCAGCAGCATCGTGCACTATGCTACCAGCCACAACATCTTTTATCC